>VZUA01040823.1:19340-30620 GCA_013401035.1 Horornis vulcanius
ATCCAATTGCAAAAGAAATAGAGTACAAACACTTCTACTATTTTTTTTTCTGCTTTTTTTTTAAGGTTGAATAGAAAGAAAAAATGTTTTTGTTATGTTAGGCAACTCTGAGTTATTGTCTGAAACAACGCTCTGTGAGTTTGAAAAACTTGGTCAACAAGCAGAATAAAACCACAAAAAAAAAGTACTAAAAATCCACACAAGTCACCTAATGCTCCCCTCAAATTTCTCTCTGAAGTTTGTCAGCCTAATTTTTCCTGACTCCTTTCAGCTGGAATATTCTCCTAGCTTCAGCCTGCATCTGGAAACTACGGAGCAGCAAAATTCCCCAGCATGTGTTAACACTGAACATGTGCTTAAGTGTCTTGATCAAAGCAGGGAGTTGCACATGCTTCAGAGTTACAGCTGTGCTTAAACTCTTTCCTGAACACCCTTAAACTCTGCTGGAAGTGTTTTCTACCTTTAGGACTCAAGAGTTCCCTCTTTAGAGAAGAACTTTCCAAACTGGAGATGAAGGATCCAATCTATGCTGATCTAAGCCTGCTTAAACCAAAAGGGCCTGGACAGACCTCCAAGATTTGGTTTGATCATGCAAAAAGAGCGATCTTCTTTAAGACTGAGTCCTAAAGAAGAAATTCCAAATAAAAAAAAAAGTTGTTTTGCTTGCTGCATCCCTTCTAGGATGTACTAGAAATATGCTCAGTATGCATGTACCCACCTAAACACCTAAATTGTGTTTTACATGTGTTCAGGTGGGAGGGACTTGTCACAAAGGGATGGAGTGACAGGACAAAGAGGGATGGCTCCAAACTGAGAGTAGGTTTAGATGGGATCTTGGGCAGGATCCCTGGGAAGATGGGAGGCCCTGGCACAGGGTGCACAGAGAAGCTGTGGCTGTCCCTGGATCCTTGGAAGTGTCCAAGGTTGGACATTAGGACTTGGAGCAGCCTGGGACAGTGGAAGGTGTTCCTGCCCACGGCAGGACATGGCAGGGAATTAGAAGACCTTTAAGGTCCCTTCCAACCTGAACCATTCCACAATTCTATGAAATATGAAGGAAATACTTTGCAATATTCCCGACATAAATAGATCTGTAATCCTTCTTGCTGTCTGGGAGGTAAAGCAAGAACTCTGCTTTGGGCTGACCAAGAGATTAGAGACACACTTTGCTGTGGTAATAATGTGACCTTCATCCCTTGAACTGTACAAAAATCTTTGGGTAAATAGTTGGAAAACTGGAGACACATTCACCTTTATCTTGTGCTTGGTATGGGTACACACAGTGTCTGCAGATGTGGGTATTAAAAGAAAAGGCAACAGAGAAAAGAAGTGAGTTT
Organism: Horornis vulcanius; assembly: GCA_013401035.1. Classification (NCBI taxonomy): domain Eukaryota; kingdom Metazoa; phylum Chordata; class Aves; order Passeriformes; family Scotocercidae; genus Horornis; species Horornis vulcanius. The sequence continues at coordinate 20,678 of VZUA01040823.1, forward strand.
TGTTCCTCTTGCCAACCATCCAGGTAAAAAGGAGGCTCTCCTCTAGGTAGAACCAGGCTACAAATTAAAAAAAAACAAACAAACAAAAAACCCAAAAACACAACAAAAAACAACTGGAGCACAATAAAGAATTTGCACTGCAGTTTTTGGAAGCAGAATTTATAAGTCCAAGAAAATTACTGCTACTTCATGGCACAGGAAGACACATTTTTAAGGGCCTTAACCTTCTCAAAAAATTCAGCATTTTGCTTAAAGGCAGCTCCCAACATCAGTTTGGCCATGCCCAGTTTGGTGTGTGAGTACAGTCTTACCAAACCCTTCAGCTGGACTATCTCCCTTTAATTCCCAATTAAAATATCAGTGCATCTGCTCACAGAGGGGTAGAATCTCCCCTCACCACAAAGAAAGGTCTCACAATCAGGGTTTTAATGGTGAAACAGAGGAATCAGGCACTCAGAACCATGCTCAGGAGAGAATTCCAGAATGTGCCTGAGGGACTGCAGGATCAGCAGCTAAGGGATGCTGGGCTCTGCCCCCCAGACCCCCTGGTCCCCTGACCCCGGGAATGTTGTGCCTTTGGGGCTGCTGAAGGGATCTCTTCCTTCCATGCCTGAGCACCAGGTCTGAGGGCACAGCACAAACTCCATCCTGGGAAAAACAGGATCCAGCTCATGGCTGGAAAGGTGCAGGTCAGCTCCAGGAGGAAGGCACTGTGAGTGGAGTCAGGCACTTCCATTCCCCAAAAACCCAACCACGTGGAAGCCAGCAGCCCACAAAGCCACGTAATTAAAATAATTATCACTACCCGATCACAGGGATGACACAGCTTGCATCCCACAAAAGGCATCCCCTCCTCCAGCACTGCTTCCAAACTTTTGTGCTTCTCCATTCCCTCCCTGCCAGGCCCTGCAGCACAGAGGAGGAGCAGGGAAGTGTCCCCAAGCCTTTCCTTGCTCCCTGCCCTGTGGGCAGCCCTGTGGTCACTAGATGGTGCTCCCTGCCCCTGGAAAGGAGCATCCTCCACACCAGGCAAGGAACAGCTCTCCCCCAAGTCGGCACTGACACCTTTCAGTAAAGAGAAAACTTTAAAAAAGGTTTTTTTCCTGTTGCCCTGGCACCCCCCCATCACTCTGCACCCTGCACTCAGGGCTGGTTGTGCTTAGTGCATTCCCAATTTTGCTTCCTTTCGGCTGCTCCAAACCATGTGGACCATCAATCCCTTCATGACCTTCCCCCCATCCCCACCTTCCTTTCTCTCACAATGAATTCACTCACTGGCAGAACTGAAAACATGAGGGACAACCTGATTTGGGGACACATTTTTTATTTGATATTACTTCATGAAATAATAGCAATCAAGAATGGGTTGTTTTCCTATGGAAAAAAAACTTCACAGAAAAAAACCACCAAAAGTGTTCAAATCAAAATACTTCATTTACCACCTTGTATCTGTGACCCAAGCTACTTTAGATTTTACCAGCCAAAATATTTTGGGTGGCTACACCACTGTTTGCCCACCTTTTTCTGGAGACCTGCTATTGTCTCTACATAAAAAAAATACCACAGAGCTGGGTAATGAAACAGAAGCTCTGTTTAGATGACACTGGAATTATTTTCAATAATCAATGCATGTCCTTCATAGCAGGGAAGTGCTGGCACTCCTTTACAGACAGAGAATTGAATCTTTGTCTGCTGAAGTGGGATTGAGTTCATCAGACTTCAAGGATTTTAAATGTAGGTGTGAGAACTACCCTAGTTCTCCAAGATTTCTGCAACTCCCAATACAACAACCTTCATAATTTTGTTCAATCTCACCTAGGACTGCTACTTGAAAAAGACAAGATGAATTTCACCTTTAAAGTATTTCTCTTCCCTACAAAGGGAACCTCTATTATTCCAAAATTTTTGACAGCTTTGCTTATATGAGATGAATCTCACTTAAATTTCCTTACTTTCTTTCTTTATTTCCCACCTCTGAAATATCACCAAATGCCAAAGGGTTGCTGTGTGGATTGAGTAATTAATTGTTGAATTAAAGTGCACTGAAATTTTCAGCTGAAAGTTGCCACTGATATGAAAACGTATTTGGTTTATGTTTGATGCTAATTTAAAACTGGGTAAGTGACAATGATAATGCAGGACACAAAAATAAAAAGAAACCCCAAAGCAAAACATAACACCAAACCAAAATACTTCCAAAAAAGCAACTTCTCTGCAAGGAAAAAAGAAGCAAACTTGAGGGCAAAGGCCAACATTTTTCCTCACTTTCTTCCAAATGTTTTAGGTAATTTTAACTGAACTACAGAATGGTTTGAAGTGGTTATTGGACAGTGTCCTTCAAAGTCCTCCCATCCCTGGATTGATGGCCACTGCACACAGCAAATATTTCTGGAATATTGGATTTCTACCCCGTGTTAGTCAGGCTGCTCCAAGATTTTCATCAAGAATGGAACCTATTAAAGTGTCTCTCACACTCTGCTGTTTGGGACTCTCTCGATATTGTACTTCTTTGTTAGTGGCTGTGAACAAGAAACAGATGTGGAATATCTGTGTTTGAAACTCAATGACCCCGAAAGACCAGGGCCAACCCAGATCATTCTTAAAAACTCAAATCTGCAACTCTTGGAGCACCTTGAGGTCCGTGCCCACACTCAGGGATAACATCATCCCCACTCCAGCAGAAACCCTCAGGACTGTGAAACATCTTTATGCTAATTATGAACTCAGGCATAGCTTGATATTTGAAAAAGAGCAAAAAAAAATGGATTCCCCATCAATCTTTTTCCTCAGTGTCAATCAGCCTTTTTCCACTTAGACAGCTGCCTTCCACCAAAGGGAAATTGTCTCTTTTGCCATAAGATCCAAAATACTCATTAGAAATTAAGCATTTTGGAAGTGTGATGTTACATCTCCTAGGAATATTCCCAAGACCGGGCTCTGTGATCCAAAAATGATAAAATTCACACATTTCTCTAAGTGTCTGATATTTCTGTCTCTTCCTAAGACCTGCTAATACCATATGCCTTGTGAGGTTAAAAAAAAAAGTTTTAAAAAAATCAGTTAACTAACACTGCTTAGCTACATGGTTTTATAACAGTTACAAAATGAAATTAAAAATACTGATCACATTGGATCTGTAAGGCCTGGTGTCAAATACCAAGTATTCCAAACACACAAGAAATTCCACGTTAAGTCCTGCCTGATCTGATTTCTGTATTTTCAAACCTAAGTACATCTAGAGAAAGACATTTCCAACAGCATATAAGAAAATGAGATTATTATCTTTAAAGTACTACAGTGAAATCAAAGGACTTGGCAACCATAAACCAAAATATTTTCTCCTGGGGACTACTCATTTACTTTAATGGATAAAAACTGTGGACATTCAGGAAAAAGAACACTGAATACAGTTAATTGCCAAGTTAAATCTAAATTAGAGCTTTTAGAGACCTGGGATTTGTCGTGATCATCACAACCTTTTTGCCCATAGCTAAAGCACTTTGTAGGTGTTTTAAGAAATAAATATGGAATAAGAACATAGTATCAAGAAATAAATACATATAAATGAAAACACAGTGTCCTTCTTCCACCAAGATGAATGGCAAAACTGCTTTTCCTCCAATGGGAATAAAGTTTCAGCCCACTGGGAATTCAGCAAAATGACACAATATCACAGTTTTCTGCACACTGGAAATTCTGAGCTTCAGAGGGCTCTGAGTTAACTGTGTTAGAAGGCACAAAGAGCACTGCCCAATAACAAAAAACGAGCAGAAATGGAAACAGGGAGGGAACCAATAATTGATAGGATTTAATGCACGATTTAAGGTTGGGGAAAGAATCCCTAAAGCCTTCTCCTACTGTGAGAGGCTTGCCAGACATGTGTGAGAAGCTTGCTACAACATGTGTGTTGAATTACCTTGGTGGCCCGTGACTTTCCCAACAAGCACTCACAATTAGCTGGGATGCAGCAGAACAGGAATTCAGTTCTGCATGCTGCATTCTTCCAGGGAATGGGGCACTTATTCTGACAGGATCTGTGGTTTGGCCCTAGAAAATGCCAAACTTTTCACGTCAGTCAACCTGTATGGTGTCTGTATCTCTATTTTCAACTGAAAGGTGGATTTTTAAATGATCCTGTCTGGATCTGACTTTGAATCACTTGATTTTACTCACTCCAGAAATAGCCCAGAGTTTCTCACACTGCAGGATGGTGACTGTTCTAAAGAAGATACTCCTGGTAAAACATTTGGATCTAAATTCCTACTGCATTTCCCCAAAAGGAGAGGTGGAAATCTGGACAGGATGTCCTTGAGGAAAGCCAGGCCTGGAATGTCCCTCCAGTCAGATTTGAGGATCTTTTTGCATGGGTGATCCTCTTTTCCCCCATGAAGTTGTAACCAGATTTGTGTTTGTAACCAAACTGTGCATCTCACACAATTCTATTTTAACAACCAAGAGATGAGAAAAAGCTGGGAGAATTTGGATTGTTCAGCCTGGACAGGAGAAGCTTTGGGGTGACCTCAGTGTGGCCCTGCAGGGCCTGAAGGAGCTGCAGGAAACCTGGAGAGAGACAATTCCCAAGGGCTGCAGGGACAGGACACAGGGAATGGCTTCCCAGTGCCAGAGGGCAGGGCTGGATTGGGAAGAAATTGGATTGGGTAGAAAATCTTGGCCGTGAGATTGGTGAAGCACTGCCAGAGGTTTCCCAGAGCAGCTGTGGCTGCCCCTGGATCCCTGGCAGAGCCCAAGGCCAGGTTGGACACTGGGGCTGGAGCAGCCTGGGACAGTGGGAGGTGTCCCTGCCATGGCAGAGGGGTGGAACAAGATGAACTTTAAGGTCCTTTCCAACCCAAACCTTTCCATGATTCCATGATTTTGTTATCACTTAAACCCAGAGATTCCTGTACAGAATTCCTGTCCAGGTACTCAGGAAGTTCATCAGGGAGAAACAACTTGGCAATATATTAATAACTGAAAGTGCAAGTTGATAAATGCAGCACAAGTTATTTGCATCTTTTACTGATTCCAAATTAGCCCCCTTCACTCATGAAGGAACAACTCGGGAAATTGGGGCTTGGAGCAGCCTGGGACAGTGGGAGGTGTCCCTGCCATGGCAGGGGTGGCACTGGATGGGATTTAAGATCCCTTCCAACCCAAACCATTCTGGCATTTAAGTGGCAAATAGGTTCTGATGGGAGGCCTGAAAAAATGTTATTCATGCCATTGTCATTTTATTCTTATGATCTGGCATTTAAAAAAAAGGAAAAAGAAAAAGAGAAGAGAAAAGAAAAATTGAAATTTTTTCCTTAGACTTTAAAGTAACCAAGATTTATGTTTTAGTTAAGAGGCAGTATTTCATAGGTTTTCAGTTCCTAGGTTCAACAAAGGACACTACTGGTACCTGTGATGTGTCACTTGGTGACCAAAACTGCTGGATTCCTTTTTAATGATCTCATCTTGGGTTTGAAAATAACACCACAGATGTAAACTCCAGTCCTGCAAAGACTCACAGCTGGCTTATCTTTACACAACACTATGTTCTCACTGAGTCCAGTGAAGACTACATAAAATATAAGGAACAAATTTATGGATGTGATTTCACAGGTTTGGGGCATTATTTTCTTTAATTTTCACCTTTTAAGAGATGTTTCATTGTAGCTGTTACTAAGCCTGGGGACATTCCTTCACACCCCACAGCCACAAATGATTGAAGGCACTGGTTTGTATTTCCAGTGTGAGTCAGTCACCTGTGAGATTTATCAGTGTCATCAGAGCTTTAGGTGATTTAAAGAGCAATGAAGAAAATGCAGAAAAATTTCAGAAAACTTGGACTTTCATGCCTGATGTGGAATATCAACCTTCCATCCTGAGCTGCTGACAGTAGTGATAGAGCCAGGACTGCCTCAGGAGTTTCTCAGCAGATCAGCCTGTTTTAAAAGCCAACTAAACACAGGTACTAGGGTGGCCAGGTTATTTAACACCTGAACACTCAGAGAACTCTTTCCCCTCCAAGGTTCCAGACTTTTCAGGACCTCTCACCATCCTGCATCTCTTCCATCACAGCTCAGTGAAACCTATTTATTTATGGGCAACGCAGTTATTTGCCAAAGAATGTGGGTTTGTGTTGGAACCCTGGGCACTGAGAGTTTTAGGCTTTCTGTGCTGACAGGCACTGAACCCCAAAGAAACCCTGCATTCACCTGAGGCTGTGGAGAAGCTCCCAAAATTGAGTGACAGCACTGGGATTGTGGCTGTGGAGTTTGAATAGAAGTATGTGATAGCACAGCCTGCAAAACTCAGAGTTTAAGTGTTTAGAATACAGTAATTGTTACAAAGCAAGATGGAGGGTTTGGGGCAGAGGCTGAGTCCTTCTTTTTCACCTTCTTCTTCATGGTCTGGGTGGGATTTTGTAATTGGATAGAAAAGTCTGCACTGTGGGCCACAGGTGGTTGGTTATTCGGTTAAAAGTAAAAATAATTTAGGTGTCGTTTCTTAACTGGACAGTTTATCCTTAAAAGGCCTTGTAGAGAGAGAGATGGGGCTCCATTTTTAGTTTGTTAGCTTGAAGTGCTGTAGAACTCAGGGTTTGTGAGACTGTAATAGAGATAAGAATTAATAAACATCTCAGTACAAACATGAAACACCATCTCAACGCATTTAATCCTGACACTGGCAAAAAGAAGATAAAAAGCAACAGTTTTGGGGACAGCTGAAGACATTTGTTAGCTCAGGACAAACTTGCTGGGTCACTTTGGCATGAATAAAAATAACAGCAGGCTTTGAAAACACCAGGCATTCTCTTAAGCTGATATTTTTAAGTGGTTTCCACACTTGGTTTTCAGGGCACTTGTGAAAGCAAAGGAAGGAAAGAGGATGATTCTCGAAGTTTTCAAGGAGGGAACCCCCAGTCCTTTGCCCACAGTAGGCCAGGATATGCTCAGGATCAGCACTGGGGATCATCTGCATCCCTGAACTTCCAACAGAGCAGTGCCAGGAGAAGTTTCACCACTCAGTGCCTCCCTGCAGAGCTCAACTGCCCACTTTCTCCAAAATTCTCCTGTGGGAAGTGGGACAGAAGGAATTGCAAACACCAGAGCTACAACATGACACTTTCTCAGACACTTTCCTGAATCAGAATCTTCAACCCCAAGCTTATCCTGGGTCCTGCACATCAGCAGCCCCAGGTCTGGGGGTCAGGGAAGCTTTCTTTGCCATTGGAATATCAACAGCACATGGGAATAAAGTTATAAAGGAGTGCATTTCTCTCCAGGCTGTGTTTGTACAGGCTTTGCTCAAGCCAAGCATGTGCAGAACCAAAGCATCTGCCAACATCACAAGCAGGATCCAAGCAAGTCCATCAAGACGCTGCCAGCCACAGAGCTCTCTCCACGAGGAAAGAATTTGGAATGCCTAATTTGACACAGAACCATGCAATTGAAGAGTCAAAAATCAGGATCAGTGGTTCTAATCAACTGCCAAAAATTGGGGTATTTTTCTGGCTTGAGCTTCTAATAGGAATGTAAAAAAATGCAAAAAAGCTACAGCAAGCCTGATGTTACTCAGCTGTCATTCCAGAAATTGTCCTTTAAAAACAAAAAAAAAATTTGCAGGGCATAACAAATAAGATGATACAAGTCAGTTCAAGTAAGGTTAGACAACATAGCTTTTCCAAGCTTCCTATAGCAAACCACAGAACTCTGTGCACCATGAATATCCAAAATCATACATGGTGATTTATGTTATTAATTTAAAGAGATATTTTATTAATTTAAAGAGTTCTGTACAAAAGAACTCAGAACAATTGACTCTTCAATTACAAAGATGATTTTTGTGTCTTCATCTCTGTACAAAAGAACTCAGAACAACTGACTCTTCAATTACAAAGATGATTTTTGTGTGAACATCTCTTAACAAAATGTTCAGCTGCTACAGGTGAAGGTTCATTGGAGGGATTTTCTCCCTCAGGTTGATTTTCTTATTGAGTGGGGTGTCTTTTTTCCTACACTTTTAAAAAATTCATCTATCTATCTATCTATCTATCTATCTATCTATCTATCTATCTATCTATTTACTTACTTACTTACTTACTTACTTATTTTAAGTTACTCAACCATTTTTAAATTGGAACACCTCCAGATTAAAATTAATCTCATGCATTAAAGTAATTTATGGAATCGATACCGAAAAACCCATGCTCTAATCACCGTGTTATTTCAGGCTTCAATCCCATGGAGATTCCCTGGGCAAGACATGGAAAGAACCTCCTTCCCCAAATATTTAGAATATCCAAGGAAGGAAATGCAGAGGATACAGGGGGGGTGACAAACATCTTTATGCAGTGGGTAAATCAGGCTGCATGAAAACAGATCTTTAAGGGATGGGACTTCACTGGGGGATGGTTTCTGAGGAGAACTGCTGACCAACGATATCAAAGCAGCAGACTGAAAGTGAAGGAAACTTGTGGTTTCTTTATGACTCGGAGATGAATTCTTTCATCAGATCAACCACTTCTGAGAGCATCCGGCGTGTCTGACACACTCGAGGGACAGCCAGGGCCTATTCTAAGGCAGTGCATGCAGGGGCTGACTCAGGAGAACATCCTCATTCAGGAAGAACATTTAATTTTNCTTCATCTCTGTACAAAAGAACTCAGAACAACTGACTCTTCAATTACAAAGATGATTTTTGTGTGAACATCTCTTAACAAAATGTTCAGCTGCTACAGGTGAAGGTTCATTGGAGGGATTTTCTCCCTCAGGTTGATTTTCTTATTGAGTGGGGTGCCTTTTTTCCTACACTTTTAAAAAATTCATTCATCTATCTATCTATTTATTTATTTACTTACTTACTTATTTTAAGTTAATCAACCGTTTTTAAATTGGAACACCTCCAGATTAAAATTAATCTCATGCATTAAAGTAATTTATGGAATCGATACCGAAAAACCCATGCTCTAATCACCGTGTTATTTCAGGCTTCAATCCCATGGAGATTCCCTGGGCAAGACATGGAAAGAGCCTCCTTCCCCAAATATTTAGAATATCCAAGGAAGGAAATGCAGAGGATACAGGGGGGGTGACAAACATCTTTATGCAGTGGGTAAATCAGGCTGCATGAAAACAGATCTTTAAGGGATGGGACTTCACTGGGGGATGGTTTCTGAGGAGAACTGCTGACCAACGATATCAAAGCAGCAGACTGAAAGTGAAGGAAACTTGTGGTTTCTTTATGACTCGGAGATGAATTCTTTCATCAGATCAACCACTTCTGAGAGCATCCGGCGTGTCTGACACACTCGAGGGACAGCCAGGGCCTATTCTAAGGCAGTGCATGCAGGGGCTGACTCAGGAGAACATCCTCATTCAGGAAGAACATTTAATTTTAGATTTCACTCTAAGCAGATGTTCAAACTCCATTACACTTGGTGGATTTTAGGCTTATCCTCGAAGTCAAGCATGTGCTTTGGCTACTTCCTGAATCCAGGATTGGTAGGTAAAGGCAGGTAGAAACATGAGAAACTGCAGGAATCAGTGGAAGAAACAAAAATTTCAGATGGGGAGCTAATAAAATATTAATTATTATACAGAAGTTTCCAGAAAATGAGGAGCAGGACTAGCAGAAAACTGGTCTCCCATCCAAGGTCCTGGGGGACCAGCACCTCTCCAGGTCCAGCCCTGGGAGAATTACAGCTGGGGGCATAGATAAAAGAAAAATCCATCTCTGCTTCATAAGAGCCAGGCTTATAAATCAGAACTTTTTTTCTGGGAAGTGCTCAAATTCAATGCAGGCTTGGACATGGAATCAAAGAATCATTAGGGCTGGGAAAAAATCTCCAAGATCAAATCCAACCTTTGATTGAACACCACCCTGTCAGTTGAACTGAGTCCTCCAAAACTCTGAACTTCAAGTAATCAAGTGCATGTATTCAGAAAAAAAACCTCCA
>VZUA01040826.1:22656-35586 GCA_013401035.1 Horornis vulcanius
GTGTTTGGGACAGGAGTTGAGGAGCTGTGGTTCTGTTACAGGAAATGTCATGGTGATGCTGATGGCAGCATGTGGGTGTGTAGGAGGCCACTGAGCATTGGTGCATGTGTCTGCAAAACCATGCATGTGCTTTGTGGGTTTTTGGTTGCTAGTGTAAAGTAGGTAATTTTGAAATACTACAAACATATTAAAATGTATTTTAGACTCTGCTTTCTTAATACCTTTCTACCTAAGGAACTACCTCAAGAAAATCATGTTAAACCTAGTGATACTGAATAAATCCATGGGGAAGTGATGAGGCTAACAGGTGCATATGATCTTTACTGTTGGAGGAAGAATGCCTTTTACTCTGCTGGCTGAAGGATATTTTTACTTCAGTTTTAAGGATGCATGATCCAGCTGTGCAAAACTCCTCTATCACGATGTTTTAACTTTCAAGACCTTTTTCATAAACTAGTTATTATAAGAATAGCAAAATCAAAAACTGCTTTAGAAGCTTTTTAATTTTTCCCCATCAACTTTATAAGTATTTGTTTGGACAGTACAAGCCTAGGCAGCACAGACACATATTTACTAATGCCTATCTTGCAGCAAGAGCTGTGGAACTTACTGCTAGTGTAATCTAGCAGTGGAAATTTTCATAGAACATAGGTACTATGTATGGACTTGGAAATTTGGGGGCAAAAGAATAAAATCACTCAGTGGTGCTGCTCTTTTATTAAATTCACAATTTTTTTTTTCTTACNAAGAATCTACTCATAGACTTATTCCATGGAAAGGTCTACAGAACAAAAGGAGTGTCAGGCTCATTATAGGACAACATGCTCTGCAAGGAAATAATTCTCTGTTATGAATACAAGTGAGAGGTGAAGGGATAATGACAAATGTTCACATTTAACATAAAATAGAAGGTTTCTGCCAAGATGTGGAAAAAATTACTTTAGGAAGTTTTGGAGTGAGGAAAAGACACCCATATATTTGGGGGGAGGCAGTGAGAAATCAAGATTTTGTTCTGTAGGAAATCAATGCTAAATATGCTTAGTATGTCAAATTCAGGTGATAATGCACTTTTATCTATAGTCAGTCTCAAGCTAGTTAATATGTGGTGGTTCTTACATCATCAGTGCTCAGCTGACACAGTGCACTGGGCTTCACAAAGATTATTAGAATAACTCTTTCCTGGTGTTATTTCATAAGAAGTCCTCTACTTCTGCTGCGGAGAGAGGCAGGAGGGACAGTTCCTTTGTCAGTTCTCTGTAAGCCAGTCCATTTCTATCTGCCCACAAAACCTGTTTTATTCCTCCCCATGGAAGACAGAAGGAAATTAAGAAGCAATAAAAGAAGAGGAAAGCTACCTGACAGTAGCCTTCACTATTGCTGGGAAGAAGAAAAAAAAAAAAAGAAGAATGGGAGGTGAGGAGCAGGAAACTAAAAAGGAAAAAAAGAAAGACCTGACAGGCAGAATGAATACAAAAAATACAGGAAGCTCCTTGATAGTGCAGTTTCCATTTGTTTGAGTGCTCCCAGAGAAGAAAATAGAACTGCCTGCATGTGTGTAGTCCTGTAAATCCTGTAAGAAAGAGGTTCCTCCTTTGGTATTTTTCTATTTTTTCCTTAAAAAACCACAAACAAACAAAAACCTAACCAAACAAAAAAGAAGACCAAAACAAAAGCCTAACATGAAAAAGACTGAATTATTTTTTCTCCCTATGAATTTTGAGCTAGGTTTTCATTATGTAGTCATGATTTGTCTGACTAGATAACTGGAGTTTAATGAGGTCACTGTAGCTTAGTATTTATTTGCATTTACTAATAGCAAACAACACAATTTAATAGGCAGCAGGGAGAGGAGTTGCAGGCTTTTTTATGATGAATTAGAAAGCCAACTCCAATCAGTTCTTAGCAGTATGATGAGCCTATTTAAAGTTTCCAGAATTCAGGAGCAACTGCTGAGAGCTAGATTCTGATGGTGATAGTACCTTAGCTCTGTAAGTTGCCCATTATATTTTAACTCTGTACAAACCATGCTAAGAAGTTGCAAACCAAAAGGATCCGGGAGTAAAAACTGAAAAGAAGAAACCCATACCTACAGTAAAGTCAGTAAGCATTTGCTATGGCAAGTAATTAGAATAAAAGAGAAATATTTATCTATACAAACCAACATATGCAAAACAGAGGTCAAACAAATTTTATTTGCAAATTATGTTCTTGCTTTTCCAGTGATGACAATTCAGTATTGTATTCCATTTTCTTTAGACACAATAGGATTTCCAGAAGAGTGTCCCTTTAACTACTCACAATAGTTCCCCACAAAATCAAGGGGAGATCCAGATGTCTGCATAGCAGTAACTATCTAAAAGAGAAACTTCATTAACTTGTTCAAGAATATTTTCAAGACCAATTATGTCTATAGAAAATTGAGTGAGTATACATATAGGAACTAGGATGTTAGCATATATTTGTCCTCCTATAGCATTCAAACAAGTAAAAAATGGCTGGAATCCATCATACTCAACACAATGCAAACAGAACCTTCTTAACAAAAAGCAAATGAGCAATTTTTATAATTATGTAATTAAAAAACTTTATCTAATTTAGAAGATCAGAGATTGAAACACTGAATCAGAACTACTTTTATGCACAAGAATTGTACTTGATCTTATTTTCAATGTTGGTAAAACAACATATAATTTGAATGCCTCAAATGTGATTGCCAATTTGTGCACAGGTTTTTTTCTTCTCACATCACTTTAACAGCTGAATTAAGCTTATATTCAGAGACTGTGAAGAAAGGGTAGCAGAGAAACTCCACAGCAGTGGACTACTGTACGTAAATCAAACATTTCCCAAAACTGAACTTATTGATGAAGAAATACTGAAACTTATGCTGGAGTTGAATTCTTATGCCTACAGGAATCAATTTGCTAATGTGATTATAAAGTGTGAAAAAGGCTAAAATGTCTTGCAGCATACATGCACTTTATGATGTTTGCTCCCTGCACTCCTAATTTCCTGAGCTCCGTGCTCCCTTTTGAAGCACTCTGCAGCTGCTTTCCTGCTGCCAGCCTGCCTGCCTAGGCTTCCTTTAATGGAAATCAAGCCACAGTGGGAAAGAATCCATTTGCAGAGCTTGTCCATGACAAAGTCAGGGTGTTGCCAGGCCACACACCTGCAGCAGAGAACTGAAAAGTTATTTAGGATCATACATCATAAGCATAGCCAATGTTTAGTACAACACAGGACAAAGATTTCATAACAACTCACTCAGGACAGGAAGGATGCCATAACAATTTAAATTAGAGGAGGATGCAAAGATTTTTCAATTACCCAAGATGGAGCTTGTATTTAAAGTTCATAGGTTCCTAAATATGATTTCATAAATGAAATAATTTTATCATCTGGCCAAATATCATTGCTTCCTTGCCTAAAAAGAGGTATTAAGACTTGATCAGTACAAACAAGCATTACACCCATCTTTCAACTAAAAATAAGAATGTTAGGCAAGAAAGCAAATCCAGCTGGAAGATGTTTCCATAGGAAGTCTGACTGCCTCTGTCTTCCAATGAAAATGAAAACTGAGAATCCTATTTATATGTTAGTGCTGTCACAACTTTTGTAACATCCTGGTGACTCTCCATGATAATTTACTGAGAGAACTTCATAAAATTGTGAATCTTGTACACAAGATACAGACATACTGTTAGATAGAGCACACATAGTAAATCTAATCTGCCCTCCAGGAAACAGCAGTTTACCAAGAAAACTTGCAACAGAAACAAAAATCCTTTTGATCCTTAGAAAGCTTGTGCTCCAGGACAGCTTGCTTGCAGGTGTATGAAGTCCATGAAAGAAGAGGGAACTTGTGCTTTTATTAGTTCATTGAAAAAAATCCTTCTTCAAGGCAGACTTGAAACTGTGAAAAACTTTCTTTGTTGAAAATACAGACATCAATCCTGATAAATACTCAGATCTGACTGATCATGGCTGAATAACTGTGAGAAAATGATGTGTGCTATTCCAAATGGGAGTCTTTCAGTGAAAAAGACTGAAGGTAAAACATCTAACATTGGTACCCTTTTGATATGTTTTCAAACAGCATGAGACATGCTCCTGAAGAAGAAAATTATGAGCCTTAAGTAAGAGTGATTTCTAACTGAAAGAATTTAACATTATCCAGAAGGTCACATATTGAGTTAGATGTGGATAAATCACTGAAACCTCTTCTGAATTTGACGTAATTTGATAAGATGCCTTTAGACACATCAGTGGTAGTATGTCTTCTCAGCGTTTTCAACTTCCTATAGCAAAAACAAGTGAATCAATAAAAGAATACTAACTAGGTGGCAGAGGTATCAAAACCCCATAACTAATCTCAGTTCAGATGTTTTTAATGTAGTACAAGACTAAATTAACTCTTCAACTGGCATCACACTTTTTGGCACCTAGATTGATCTTAGGAGGCTTTTAAAATGGCACAGTGAATGATACAGTGTTTTTAAAGCTTTTCAAATTTTCATCTATCTTCAAGTTTAATTCTCATTTCCTGTTGTGTAAACCCTGATTTGATTACTAGTGCCATGGATTAGGTGACTGTCACCTTTCTGTGTTGTGTGCAGCTCCTCTGCATGGGAGTGGAAAGGTAATGTATTTCTCATTGGAGACTCCAACAAATGCCATTACACGGCAACCCTGAAAATGCATCATTACACAGTGGGGTAGCAATTACAATTACAAGCAAGAAGCATAATGAAAAAAAAGAAAAAAGGAAAAAAATCAAAGCTACAAAGACAAGCATTATACTTAAAGCAAGAATCAAGTTTGTCCATGCATTGAAAAAAGATGCACAGCACAGCCACATCACCCCTGGGTTCAATAATCCACCACTTAGAGGTGGACTGAGCCAGGGAATCCACGAGGGCTCTGACTGACCAGATTGACTTCACAAGCCAAAACATAAATGAGCACTACAGACAAGCGGCCTTCTACCTGGAGCACTGCACATTTGCAGCAGTGCTATTTCTAGTGTCAGTGATAAATGCAAACAGGATCACTTTAGGCTGCCATAAACATTATATGGCCTGCATTAGGGAGAGCACAGCCAGCAGGTGGAGGGAGGTAATGCTTCCCTGCTACTCAGTACTGGTGAAGCACATCTGAATTTCTGGGTCTAAGCTTGGGCTCCCCGGTACGAGGGAGAGACATGGACTTACTGCAGCAAGTGCAGCAAAGGGCTGCTAAGATGGTTAAGGGACAGCAGCATCTGATGTCCAAGGAGAGGAGGAGACAGCTGTGACTGTTAGACTGAAGAAGGGGAGGGTCCTGGAGATCTTATCCACATGTATAAATATCTAATGGAAGAGAAAAGAATAAGGAGCTGGACTCTTCCCAGTGGCATCCTGTGTAAAGACAGGAGGATGTGTATTTCACAAACTGAAAAACAGGAAATTATTTTTTAATATAGAAAAATAACTTTTTTTTTTTTTTTTTTCTGTGAAGGTTGTCAAACACTGCAATGTGATGTTTAAAAATGTTGTGTAGTCTTCATCCTTGGAGACACTAGAAATTTGGCTGGACACCAGGTTGAACAATGTGTTTCCATTGACCCTGCTGTGAGCAGTAGGGTTGGATTAGCTCAAGTCCAGAGGTAACTTCCAACCTCGCTCTTTCTACCATTCTGTTATCTGCCAGCATCTCTAGCCCCATGGTGCTGGTGCCTGAAGCCATCCAGACTGAGCCATCAGCTGCTCAGCACCACAGCTCTGGGCTGCAGATTTCTGTATTTTCAGAAATTTCAGTTGCCATGGGGGAGATGATACATTTGAGAGGTGCTTCTTTGAAGACATCTGATTTGAGAACTTGAATTAAATACAGCAGATGCCAGAAAATGGTAGTTTAGGAGTGTTAATTATGCTCTGAATTATGATGCCCTTATATTTGATTATACATATATATTAGTACCATTACACATAATACAATCTTTCCATCTTACTGGTTGAAAAAAATGAACTTTATTTTATAGGAGAAAATTAAGAAAATGTTGCCATTTTTAAGCATGACATAAATGTTCCTTAAATAAAACGTGGTATCTTTTTTGGTATTTGTAGGATCTTACTGATCTTATGGAAGGAATTTATCTAATCTAATTTTGTTTGGAGAACTAACTTTTCAATACTAAAGTAAAATGAATACTGCCTTGTATTAATACTTCAATTAATATAACATGAAATACTATTCTTTCAATTACTCACTGCAAAGATCCTATTCATAAGCATGTTCTTTGTTTTTATTTGGTGCAAGTTTGCAAGTCATTACTAGTACACACATAACAATTGTTGTGACAGGGATGAACAGTGGCGCTTTCCAAGAACTGTGGGAGATCTTTGTGTGCTCATGACTCAGTTCCTCACCAAATTCTCTGTTCTTGTCCAGCATTCATTTGTCACCCTGGTCACAGCAGACTTACATTGCAGTGATCATCGTATCTAAAATCTGCATGGCACACCCTGGAATAGGAATTCTCTGTGCAACAGAAGCTCTTACTCCTTTTGGTACAGAAACCTGATAATGGAATTCACTTTTATCAGTTGCTCAGAAGCTGTTTCTACTCTTTTTTTTTTTTAAATAAATGTCTGGTTCCCTGAGGCAAGAAAAGTGAGCCTGAAAAAAGCGAGAGTTAGGGTAGTTTGCAAATGAGGGTAAACATTAGCAGAGCCACACCTTGCCTTGAGACTAATTTTTGTTTTTGAAGGCAAGATACTGCATCAATGCATTATCTATTAATACAGTAATTTTATGAGGTACATAATGTCCTATGCTATTTATCACTCAATTAAGTTTCATATTGCTTGTCAATAACTTCAGAAATGACAACAAATTGGGCTTTGGCAGATTATTTTCAGTTGACTAACTGGTGGCTGAAGGAATTAATCACTTCTTTAGCTGACAGATTTCTCTTACATGGCAGGCAGGGAAGCATGGTGTGAAGCAGATATATTTATTAAACCATCTTTCAGTATATTTATTAAACTATCTTTCAGTTCTGACAGGGAAGCAACAAAACATTCACACCTTAAGTTTGATACCCTCTCTTGCATAAAGTTGGTCTGTTCAAAACCACTTGGAGACATGCTACTTTTGTTTTGGTTGATTTTAACACTTGCTTCCACACAAGTTTATTAAGGTACAACAGTCAGTGAGCCATAAGAAATAATACCCCTCTTCTCCTGCTGTGTAGGTATGCTGCTCCTTCAAACTCATCCTTCCGCTCACAACAGCTGTTTTTCCTTGTGAAACGTTCTGTTTGCTTCCATGTGACTTGATAAGGCAACTGTTCTTATTGTGAACTCAGTCACTGTTAATTGTCCAAGCCCGACAAAATTATCATCCTGGGCTTCCAAAAACTATCCATTGGTTCCATCCAGTGAAAATACGATGAAAATGCTTTGGTAACGATTTAAAATTTGTTGACTTATTCTGGTGTCATGCAATAATTAGGAGCACGATTTCAGACCTGGGCAACTCTACAAGGAGTGTTTTATGAATGTATTCTAAATTGAAGTTGGCCATCTGATATGCTGATGTTGTGTAAACGATTCTTTTTTTTTCCCCTGTGCTTATCTGGAAAGGCGTTTCCGCGTTTCCCTTCTTTCATTGAGAGCCCATTAGCTTAAATAGTAGCACTCCAACGCTATAGGAAACAACAGGTATATGTCATATATTGCACAAATATCATTGGCAACAAGTAAATATAAGCCGTGGTAGTGAAAATTCGAATAAAACAAATATGGCAGCACACGTTTTCAAACAGAAGGGTATGTGGAAGGATACTGGTGTGGAAAAGACGTCAGTAACCACAGCGCCTTGCCCTCTCAGACTCAGGTTCCTACTCGCACGGAAGCCGCAGACAGAAGCTCTCGACTGCGCAGACTGACATTTCTGGAAACCCGAACCCGTGGGGGCCGCAAGGCGAGGGGGAACCGGAGGGGCGGGAGTAGCGGGGAGCCCGTGTCCCGCTCGCAGCGCCCAGAGCCCCGCGCCTCCGGCGATCCAAAAAAAGTGGCCGCTGAGCTCCGCTCGGCCCCGCTCGGCCGGGCGGGACGGGCACGGCTCTGCCCGCACGGCTCTGCCTGGCCCGGCCCGGCCCGGCCCGGCCCGGCCCGCGGGGNCGGAGGCGGGCAGGGAGGGAGCGAGCGAGCGAGCGGCGCCCCGGGCGCGGAGAGGGGCGGCGGGGACCCTGGACAGCGCTGGGACGGGGCGCCGGGCCGTGACCGCGGGGGCGCGGCCGGGGCCGGGGCTCTCTCCGGCCGAGCGGTGATCGGTGCCGAGCCCCGGGAAGAGCCGGGAAGCCCTCTCCCCTCAGCGCCCCGAGCCGTGTGTGCGCCGTGCCCCGAGCCAGATACGGGCGTGAGCGGAACAGGCATCGATTCGGGGCTGGAAGCACTCGGGGAGCCCGCGGAGGGCTCCAGACACCAGGGGTACTCCGGCGGCCTTTGTGCATTGTGAGGCTTTCTAAGAATTCGCGAACTGCTGATGCTCGTAAGCTAATTAAACCCATTCAGGCTGGTGTTACTGTGTTATGCTTAGGTAAGGTTTCTTATCCGGTTTTCAGAGCAATTTGTATCACTCCACCTCATGAAATAGACACCAACCTGATATTTCATCGCATGTTTGATGCTCTGACAATAACTTCATCTCTGCATCTGCTATTCCAATAATTTCTTTTTCCTAGGAAGAATAAATGAACCCCCTAACTGTGTTGTATTCATGGTGATAAGCAGTTTTTCAGTCAATTTTCTCCCCCTTCTTTCCATTTTTCAAGACTTTTGGCTCGTAATTGCTTTTCTGAGTGAATAGGTTTGTTTCTGAAGCTAAAGCTCAGTGACCATTACTAAGCTATGTTTAGTATTCCCTTTATAAAAATCATTGCTATCTATAATCATGAGACACCTGAAAAGTTTTTCTCTCATATATAAAGGAGTGGTTTTATACATCTTTTCTGCATCTTATGTCCTGTCTCAAGCTTGATCTAAGGCTGCTTCTAAAATGGCTCTATTTTCAGAGCTAGTCACTTATTCTGTGGATGTAGTAAGATGGCTTTCTAAGTTCAAAGGGTGATTTAACAAGGGAAAAGTCATAAGCAAGGATGCAGTGTGTCTGTAATGCTGTATTTGGGCTTTTCACCTCCACTGGACTACAGATTACACTGTGCTGCGTGTAGGTTGGACTGAAGAGAGGTGGTCAGACATTTGCTATTTGGAATACTAGTAGGAAAACCAAAATTTTTATTCACTCACATTTTCCGTTATTAAGCCTGAGAATACAGAGCTACAAATAATGTAACAGAGGAATTTTTCATAACAAGTGTAAGAGTTTAATTATATTTGTATGAATAGAACAAAGTGTTTTACTTATTTGGAAGTGGTCTAATCTTAGAATTTTTCCTAAGACAAAAGTCCCAATGGAGCCACTCCCTTTTCTTGTAGTTAGAATTAGGATGATTTGTTTCCAAACTACAAAAGGTAGTCATAAGGAAATATAGACTTTAAATCATATAAATGGGTTTACTACTTTTCTAGGGTCAGGAACAAAAGGTGGTGACAGCCTGTTCTGGGAAGATTCCTGTAACAGACTATTTTACATAATTAATCAGAGAAGATAAGCAATTCAGGCATCCAGAGAATGTGTGCAAATGTATTACAAATGTTCTCTTTGTAGGGAAGAGGATTGTAGAGAAGTTTCTTGCTTGGATTGTGTTGCTCTGGGGTGCTACATATGGCCATACGTTGTGATGACTGTTCTTTGCCAGTAGCAAGAACCTTAAATGAACCAGGTGGTTGGAAGGAAGCAGGAAGAGTACTGTAGCAGTGATGTAAAAACTTTGTGCTCCCATTGTAAAAAAAAAAAAAAAAAAAAAAAAAGGCATTTGCTGAAGACGTGCTCATCCAAAGCAGGCAGGAAAATTATGGAAGGAGAGAGAAGGAAAGCACATATTGAGATTTCCTGGTTGTACTTCCTTTTTCTGTGGAAATACGTAGCTTGCATCTATTATGAGTCATGACAATGCAAGATCATCAGGCAAACATTGGAGAAGAAGGTAAGGAATTTAGTTCTACAGTGGTATTTTTACCCTTTTTGACATCGATAAAACATCTCACCGAGGTCTCACCGTCCTCTCTTCCACTAGTTCACTTGCTGAGTTCTCACATAAATTAATCAAATTTTTGATGAAACACTAAAAGTGAGAAGTCAGCATGCGTAAAAGTAAGTACTCAAGTTGAGTCTTATTGGGATTAATGCTTTCTTTTAAAAAATCTGTCCTTAGCCTACTATGACAGTCTGTTTCAAAACAGATCCCATAGTGAAATCAAAACATAAGTAAGAGTTGATAATAAAATCTAATATGCCAAATATCAGTAGTAGTCAAAACCTGATTATGTCATGCCATTTGAGATAAAATATCAGTGCTATTATGAGTGTGAATGCCAT
Organism: Horornis vulcanius; assembly: GCA_013401035.1. Taxonomy (NCBI): domain Eukaryota; kingdom Metazoa; phylum Chordata; class Aves; order Passeriformes; family Scotocercidae; genus Horornis; species Horornis vulcanius. Next base: position 33,142 of record VZUA01040826.1, read on the forward strand.
CTGTTTAAAATTCTAAAAAAACCGAAAACCAAGACTCAAAAGAAGTAATCCAAGAAGCCAAGATAGAGTTTGTAGCAAACACAGCTATTTTCCTTTTAAATGGTATGAGTTGTTAACAAAAAATACTGTAAATAGTATTGTACTTTAAAAAATCCCCAAAAACTAAAAACCAAGCACCTCAGTAATCTAAGGAAGCATATGCTACATTCTAAATTATCAACAAGGAAATATGTTTAAGGAGGTACTGGCTGTATTTTGTATCTACTTTGTAGACTAGCAACAGGTTTTAATTTTTCTTTATAAAAGCGTAATCATTTAAGAAAAGTTCTGTATAGGTAAAAAGAAGTCTTATTTAAAAAAAAAAAATACTGGAAACTACAGGACATGATTTATAGTATTTTGTTGTATGTTATTTAGAAATTATTACATTTCAGATTGCACATTTTATTAACAAATGAAATTCGGGCCATTGGAGAGTTGCCACCTTTGCTGGGATTCCTTGCACATTTTTTACTATTTATTTTTTAAAGACCTTTATTGTCTACATGTCTTTTAAAATTTACTTCATTTATGTAGATATTTACCTTTGCAATTAAGATTTTTAGCATTTGAAATTAAATTAGGGCCAAATCTCATATTTGACATTTCAGTGAATATTCTTTCTAGTGTGCCTTCACCATTTGAGATATGGCTGTATGATGTTTGTATATTGTATGGTGTATGATGATGTATATTCAGTGTGTCTTGCATGAATAGTTGTATGACAAGTAGAGATTCAAGTTTATCATTAAACGTATTTTTAAGTCAGTTCAAGGCATTGATTTTGTTCAACAAAGAAACACTGTTCAGTGCAGAATGTTAGTATCTGTTTAATTTTAAAATTACAATAGGATTTAAGCATGTGCTTAAATTGACTAGGGCTTTTCTAGCTGTGGTGTAAGCGACAAATTAAATTTTTCTAATAAAGGCAGCAAAATTTGCTAGAAACAGCAGATTTTTATAAGTTTTTTATTTATAGATTCACATGCTTTGGGACAATTAACCATGTTAATATCTATAATTAAGCCTTTTACTTGTAGCATAGATCCTGACTGCAGCTCATTTGATAATATGCTGTTCCTCCATTTTTTTGGTTGTCCTGCTCGGGTGATGGCAGTTGTAGGCCACTGCTAGGAAGTGGCTCACCACACAGGATATTTATTTTTGTAGATATGGTGTCTAGAGCAAGCTGACATCTACTCCCTTTTTGTAGGAGTTCACGTTTCACTGCCCTCAGTTCTGCTGCTTCATGACCTAAGCCAGAGCAAATACAATCCGTATGGATTAATTTGGCTTCACCCCAGAGAGGCCTCACCACGTCCTGTTCATTGATTCAGACCCCAAGCACCTCTACGAGCTTCAGGACCTCCACAGTCTTTAGGAGAATCCCACCCTAGCAGAGCATAGTATTTTGTGATATTCACTTCCACTTGCTTTTCATTCATGTTTCCTATTATATGATAATTTTGTTAAGTGGAATATATGCCCTTGCTATGAATATTACTGCTTTCAGATTTAATTGAGATTTAATTGTATTTTAACTGACATTCTTATTTGATTCAAATGCCCCCTTCCATGGTTCAGACTTTCACTGCTACTTCTAAGCACTCTCTCAGCTACTTGAACTTGGCAGTATTGTGGTACACATTATTCTTGATTTTACTGCCCTGACTCTTTAAATTAGTTCCTTTGTATTACTTAAAGTCAATTTGGGAATTGATTTTCTTCTTGCATATTCAATATTCACACTCGAAGTAGCTGTTCCAAGAGGATAGTGCCCTGCTAGCAGAAGCATTCAAACAAGCCCCCTCATGCAAGTCAGCCCCAGGTGGGTTATTCCTTACAGGGAGCACACTCAGCCCAGATGATAACCCCTTACGTGTCATTTCTGAGAGGGTATTTCTTTCATGAGAGCCCCCGTCTGTACTTCTTATGCATAAATATCTGCCTGTGAACAGAATGCTGTGCTGTCCTTTGCTTGAGTGACAAGGCCACTTTTACTCTGCCCTAAGGCAAAGGGAAAAATGCCTGGAGACTTGCACTCCTGCAGAGGGCTGTGGGGCATGGAGCTGTCTGGAACTCTCCCTTGGGATGGTTTGGCTATGCCTTGCACTTCACGCATGGCTATGCCCATTGATTGTTTCAGCTAAGTCCATATAGAAAATAGGTCAGCCATGCAGTGGCTCTGGAAGAGAGCTTTAATTGTTTGCTTGTAATCTAGAAACAGAACGTGTGTATCATCTTGAAGTAGACTGGAACCATTCCAAAGATGTTATCAAGCATCATGGAATCTAGCCCTTAGACAGCTATTTGTATTAGCTGCAGGGAATATCCCATGCAAGTCATCCAATTGCCTCCCTATGCATAAAGTTAAAATTTCTTGTTAGAAGGCAGCATGCTAAAATT
>VZUA01040848.1:16101-31540 GCA_013401035.1 Horornis vulcanius
GTTCCGAGAGGGAGCAGGCGGCTTTCATCCGTTCCAGCCGCTAACGGCGGGGCTAATCCCGCCGGCCGCACCGGCGCAGAGCCGCCGGGCCGGGAGCACCGNGGTGAGAATGTGGGGCCGCTGTGCGAACGCGGGGCCCCATGTGCGTGCGGCGCGCCGGGGGTGCGCGGGACAGCGGCGCTGTGAGTGCGGGGCCGCAGAGCGGCCGTCCGGGGGTGGGAGGACCGCGGGACCGCGTTGTGCCGCCCGAGCCGGGCTGTCCCTCCCGTGGGCTGTCCCGCCGCGGGGCTGCTGTCTCCCTCCCCGCTGCTCCCGGCTCGCAGCCGCAGCGCGCTGGCGGGGGGGAGGCGGCGACGATCGCCGGCGGAGCACCGAGGGGCGGCCGGGGACCCCCGCGGATCTCGCCATCGGATCTCTGCTACCCATCCCGAGCTGCCGAGGTTTGAAATCCTGCTTATGCCTGCCCTCTTGGTTTACCGTTTTGAGAGATCCTGCACGCTAAGCAAACTTATCCCTTATCTTTTTGCAGTTATGTGTAAGTAGGGACAGCAGGATCCGTGAAGGACGAAGAGACTCCGTGCTTCGTTTGTCATTTCATTCGTAATGCGCTGGTTAGGTGCTGGTTGCAATCGCTCAGCTCAGGAAATCCACCTTTGAGCTGCTCGAAAGACCAGCTTGGAGCTCTCCCAGCCTTTTATAACCATAGGGGCAGTGTTCCCATCAGTCCTGGTTCATAGCAGGCGATGAAAGGGGAAACAAGATTGTGGGTAAATTATTCTGCACTGAGTGGGTGTATGGTGATGTTACAGCCTCGTTTATGCACAGCGCCCCTCTCCCCTACGGGGTGGAGTTGAAACGTGTCTATTTTCTTGTGTCTCTACTTTTAGTAACAATTCTGCTGTTATGAGTTGTACAGTGTGAGAAATGAGAAAGTTAAAATATAAGCAAGGCCTAAGAACCTAAAAAGGTGGGAAAATCTTAATATAAGCTTTAATCAGTGGGACTCAGAATTCTTGATCTTCTGGGTGTGAACAGGAGGGTTCACTTGCTGCCTAGCACCTGCTGTGCTTTCAGTAAATGCTGACTTGTATTATCACTGGGTCATATTATTAATACTGGGTGTATTATCACTGTTGGTATTCCCTTTCCTCCACCACCTCTCCAGACTGACACAGTGTGCAGCTTTCCTGCTCTGGATCACCAGCAGACCAAGCAGTGAGTTCATCCTATATTATCTTCAGATAGGTACTTTTAGCAGTTCTGTGCTCCATGAAATATCTCACATCTCTGTGGTAACCATTCACTCATTGATCAGAGATCTCAATTTTTCCATACACAGTGTCTAGCTGCCTGTTCTCTCTCAATGTACCAAGAGAGCTGGAAGATTTCCAAAGTGGTGTGCCAGAGCTCTTTGCTCTCCCTTGCTCAAAAGAAAAGGCTTGTTGAGATGTTGGGTTTCTTTAAAACAGTCTGAGAATGGGGGATTACAACTAACTTCCTTTCAAAGGAAGGAGTATGGTTTGTTTGCTTGACGCAGCAACTTTTTCACAGCTACAGCCAAGAGCACAGAATTCAGTAGTGAACCATACGTGGATTGTGAAGAAACCTAAAAGGATGATTGTTACTCTTGACACAATGTGTGGTTTGATAGGTCTTTACAATGGTGAAAAGAAAGAAAAATAATCCGTGTTGTCAAATTTTATGCTACAAGAAATGCTAGGAGGCTTCTCTGTGCATTGATTTTGGTGTTTATAGGTCAGTTTAAGTTGGAAGGGTCCTCCTAGGTTTCTCCAGTCAGATCCCTCCTTCAAACAGGGCTAAGTTTGAAGGTCTGTCAGGATGCTGTATTTTGTAATCCTTAATGGTATTTAAACACTCATGAAATCTTGATGAGCATGTTACCAGGTTATTGTGAATTGTAAATTTTCTTTATAGAGTTAGCTTACAAAGGTATTTGTAATCATGACTCATTTTGGGGGGATGGGGGGCTAATGTCTCGTAAAAAATCAGCTCAACTTGTTTGGGATGTGCAAGTTCTGACAAAGCTCTGAAACATTTTTAGGCATGATATGGAATGTCTTGGGGAAGCTGGAGTGGGAGTGAAAGGAAGAACAAGCAATGGTCAAAGCTGCTTCAGGCTACAGAGTATTTGCTAGTGCAGTCCAACTTGCAAGACTGTTTTCTTTTTAGGAAAAGTATGTAAGGAAATCTGTTTGCTACTCTGGCTCTTACTGGCATCTTGAAAACAGCGGCTTTTTTCTGGTTTTTGGGGGTTTTTTTGGACACAGCTGCAATGGGTCCTGTTTACACTGTTAAAATAAATGTTTAAGGATAGCTGTCCTCTGAATGACAATTTTTTCTTTGGTTGTGGGTGGGAGGGAAATGAGACATCTAGTTTTAACTGGTCTTGACAAAAGTGGAGACCATCCACGGGCACTTAAAACAGGATTAAGATTAAGCTTGTTTAAATTCTGGTTAACTGAGTACTGACAGGCCATAAAATAACTCACTGTTATTTTGTAGATCTCTTGTGGTCACCACAAAAACATACACAAAAAAAAGATTTTTTCCTTTTTTCTTTGGCCTGTACTATGTGAAAAGGAGTGTTCATTCTTTTCTGGAAATTTTAAGAGTTGAGAGACTGAAGATCTGATATCGCCAGAGAAAATCATGCTTTTTAGCAAAGGAAAGTTGCCATTAAAGCAGGTGACTGACCAGAGAAACACTGGATTAATTCTCCAGTACAGCCTCTATAGTAATCTTTTTTTTTCTAATGTTGTGCATTGTGATGACTTTTTAATATTTTCCGGGGTTGTTTGTATTGTTTTGGCATACGGTGTGCATGTGTGAAGGGGTTAGATGTAGAATAGGCAGAAACACAGGAAAAACGTTACTTGTAAAAATGCCCAGTTCTACGGGAGAGCATGGCTTAGCATGCAGCTCTAAAAGCTTTGTGCTGTGTTCACAGCTTCAGAAAAGCTTTCTGTAATTCCTGTTCCCTGCACCTACCCACCCCAAAGAAAGGGTAACCGTGCGTTCAGATTAAAAAAAAGACAAAACCCAAAAGGTTGAATGATGAAGATACCTTTAACTGGCCCTTGCCCTGGATTGGCGGTGCTCGCTGCGATGGCAGCGGGGTGGCTGGGGCAGGATTGGCAGGGCCGAGGCTGCGGGGCCGGGCTCCTCGCCGGCCCTGCCCTCGCTGCCCGGCGGCGCCGCCGGCTCCCGTCCCGCCGCGCTGGAGCTGCTGGCGGCTGCCCCGCAGCCTGCATGGGGTCTGGTGAGTGCTGCACCCCGCTAAAGGCTCTCCTGTCTCTTCGCCTGGGTTATGGCTTATGGGATGCTCTCTCGTGTCTTATTGCTTATCCGTGCTTAAAAACTTTATCACAAGGCAGTTGTGTTTGTGTTTTAAGGTGGGGGGGGAGGGTTGTGAAGTCCTTTTGGACTTCAGATTTCCTTAATAAACAGCAGCTAACCAGAAATGGAGCTGCTAGTTGCAAATGCTCAGCTGTTTTCCCGTCAGTCTGGCCACTTGGGGTTCAATGACAGGGCTCAGCCTGTCTCATTAGCGAAGGTTTTAATAATCCTGCCTTCTGCTTCCCATGCATATTTTTCGAAGTGGCTCATTATGGTTTTTGCTTTGCAGGGGAGGGATTTAAGTACCACTCTGCAGAGCTGCATTTTCCTTTATCCTATTTATATGAATAGCAAAAAAATCCCATATTTGAATAAGGTTGGGTTTTTTGTCACTTTTTGGGGTCCAAAGAGTCCAACTAAACTGAAGGGGTGTGTTGACTACACTTGATCTCCTGGTTCAACATCTACTGATTGGAAGCTGACTTTTAGACTTTTATGATAGTAAAAATGACAGGCTATGTGAGAACTACTCATTAATCACTTGCCACAAAATTTGTAACATTTTTTACACAAATGATGTGCACAAGGGATTAAGACTTGGGTTCCCCTCCACTGTCCGTAAGTATAAATTAAAAAAAAATCCAATCACTTCTTGACCTGATGGGATTGAAATCCAAATAGCTGGGTAATCAAACTCTGGGAGGGAGCAGGGCTTTAGCCTTTTGGGTATGCCACAGAGATTTTAAGTCATAACACAAGGATATTGCTGCATTACATACATTTGGAGTTACATTTGCATCATTCCAAAGGGTGGAGTCAGGATGGTCTCTGATAGGTGTCAGAGGCAGAGGTAAAAAAAAGTCATTACAATGTGACTTTGCGTTTGAAAGAAGTATATAAAGAAAGCAGATACGGTCAAGGAAGTTTTGCCTTGGTTAGAAATAAGTGGTGAAATAGAGTAGGATCAGATCTCTTATCTGCATGATGTTTATGTAAACTGGCCTTGCTTCTTGCTCAGGATCATGGATTACTTACGTTTTTAGATACCATGATACTGCCTCCCTTGAAACCAAGTATGCTGTTAAAAGAACAATGTGATCTTTTTCTTTTTGTTTTGTTTTGTTTCCCAATGTTGCATTTGTTTATCAGTAGTATTCTGGAGCTGGGTTTAAGGATAGAAAGAGGTTTTCTCACAGAAAATTCTGGGCACAAAAGTGATGAGCTACTTCTAATGGCCTCTGAATTCTGGCAACAGCTAGTTGTGGGGATAAAGATGATGTGTATATCTGGTTTATTGGCAGTCACAGTTCAAAAGAGTAATATTTTACATTTATTGAGGTGGGAACCTCACCCATACAAAAAAATATAGACAGACAGCAACATTTACCAAAATATTTTATCAGGAAATAGGGGTTTTGTAAAAAAAACCAAAAAAGATTCTCCATGATATGTAATGCTACAGTTATGTGAGTGCCAGTATACAGCCCTTGTGATGTAAGTGTACAGTGACTTCTTACACTGCCAAAACTCCAGTGACTCTTGTACCAGTTATTACTCAGAACTAGATCTTGAACTTTTTCCATGAGGCAGGGCTGTTGTGATTTCCAGAATCCTCGTGAACCAGTACTGCTGGAAGCCTGTTTCAGGCTTGTGAAACACTTGCAAGGGTCAGGATTGGGCTGGGGGGGATTGTGGATGGAAGGTGGTTAAACAAAATTGCCTTGAGCCACCTGTAACCACAAGCAGGGTTTGTACTTTAACACTGGAGTATTTGTATGTACTGGTTCCCATTGCAGTGCTATCAGTTCCAGCTGGTGGGTGTGAGTTCAGGCTGTTTGTTCCTGCTGTTCTCTCTGCCTTAGCAAGTGTGGCAGTGAGTTAGCATAGAGGAAGAAGGTGCTGTCCCAGGCATGTTTGTAATGTTGGATCACTGGGTAATAAAATGGTTGCAAGTCTACATTTTTCTGTCTGCAGGCATGAACCCTAAGTTTGGCTTTGTGCCTGCTTTGGTTCTCAGTGGGGAACTGTAAGGAATGTGAAAGGTTACCAGTTATGATGAACCAGACATAGTCTTCTGTAGTATATTTCTAAAGTTCACTGTTTAATATAGATTACTGTGTGTAAAACATTTAATCTACAAATACTTTTTTTTTAAAGAAACTGATGTCTTGCTGTAATAATTTAGGTTACTGGCTAATGTACAGGTCATATTGCTAGAGGCTCTTTATTACACACATACACTTTGATCAGCTTTCTCCTCATTGCATCTGAGCAATTATTAATGTTTTAATTATTAATGTTTTTTGTCTGGTGGCAGAGAGGGATAAGAACATCTTGGTAATATCTAGTTTTGATGTGGGTCAGGCAAAGAACTGGAATGTAATCTTTATCTTTTACAACCCATTTCACTATATTAATAAATGTACAGATCATCTCCATTTAACCAAAAATACCTGCACGAGCTTTTAGTTGTTTTAATCCAGTTCTTCCTCCTTTGGCATCATTGATGCCAGAGTCAGAGCTGTTCTTTTTCTCTTTCCAGAAATGTCCTTCCTGCCTGACTTGGGGACCTTCACCATGGGCATGTGGTCTGTTGGCCTTGGAGCCATCGGTGCAGCAGTGACAGGGATCGTCCTTGCTAACACTGACTTATTTTTGTCCAAGCCAGAAAAGGCTACACTGGAGTTTTTAGAGGAGATAGATCTAAAAACTTTGGGACCAGGTAAGATTCTGGCTATTTCAGACCACGTTCTTCAAGAATTGGACTTTTATAAGAACCTTTGTAAGGCCAGGGTTGGAAGCAGTTTTCTTAGTCTTTCCTAGTTATGACATGTAGTTAGTGTCCTTGGTATCCAATACTTGTGAAGGAACAGCAACCAAAACTGTTATTTCTGGATGAAACAAAACACTCTTCTAAAAATCAATAATGCAGTAATCTCCTCTTATACATATAGATTTTTTTTTCTGTTAGAACTGTATTTGAATGTGGAATTCCCTGCAGTGCTTATTGTTGGTGTTGTTTCTCCTGTACAAACAGAACAAAGGACGTTCAAAGCAGGTGAACTGTGGAAGGAGAATGGTGCAGTGATCATGGCTGTACGAAGACCTGGATGATTTTTGTGCAGAGAGGTACTTGCTGGGCTTGGGGATTAATTAAGAGGAGTTGGGGTCTGCTTGCATAGATAGTCTGTAAAAAAAGGGAGGGGATGAATAGGACAGTCATCAAATGCATATAAAATATCTGAAACATTTTATTTCATGGTTCAAACTGGTCACCAGCTACCAGCATACTTAGTTTCCTTTGCAGCTGGTTTGTATGGTCCAGATCCTGAGCTTTTTCCTTCTGAAAGTGATGGTTACATGATTGTTACATCTGCCAGGGACCTAGCCCATGGTAATTAGAAAGGGAGATTTGCACAAGGTCCAGTTCGTAATGAGTCTTATGAGCTATTTATATATATATATAGTCCAAAATAAGTCTCTGTGAGCCAGGTAGTCTCTGGTCAAATACAGCCCAAGACTGGATTGGCAGAAAGCCATCAGATAAAGCTCATCTGCAAAGAAAGACGTGTGCATAGAGGGAGTACCTCTCTGTGCATAGAGGGAGTACCTTTCTGTTCTGGGTGCTAAATGTGAGGCAGGAAGGTATAGACTCTGAAGATAAGGAGTTTCTATTCCATAACAAGCTGGGTTGGAAAACAAATTTTGATCTTTAGGTTGGCATTGGGCTCCTTGGGTGGAGCTCCTAAAATACAATTTGAATGTACCGAGTGCCTGGGAACAGCCATAGCTTGCACCTTGGACATTGTGTTTCTCATAGCTATAGGGAAAAATAGTTATTATGTTGTTACTCACTAGTCTATAACATGGAGTAATTAATATTGTAACCCCTTCATTAAGGCATCTGCTCCAATCAGTAGTAACTGCCTAAATACCTGTAGAATTCATGGAAGGTTAAAGTGCTTTGCTCTCTGAACAGGTGTAGTGTAGGCGGGAGGAGAACGCACTGACGTGCCTGACTCTGTAACTTTCACACACAGTCAGGCATCCAAGAGTGAGTTTTTATTAGTAGTAGTAGTAGTACTAAAAGGTTCAAATTTTCCTGTCTGTTATCTGTTTGCTCCTTGGTACTCAGTGAATTCCAGATGTCCTCAGAATTCACTTTCAGTTAAGCCTTTCAGCAGGTGACTGAGAGTGATCATGTCAACGGTGTCCATGTTTTTAAAGTGTGGAGTTGAGGGTTTTTGTGGGAATTCTGCCCAGTAAACATGATCTTTTTCTATGGGAGATAGGAGACATATTTTCAGTGCACACACTGAGCTGTTCAAAACCTCAGGGGTCTTTGTACAAACTGTGGGAATTGAGATGCTTTTAGGAAAACAAAAATCCCAGCAGATGAATGGTGACACCTTACACTCTTACACACCAGAAAAAGCTGTTCTGCTTCTGGGATACTGGAAGTCTATGAAGAATTCCCTGGGTTTTTTGGGTTTTTTTTGGGTGGGTTTTTTTGTTTGTTTGTTTGTTTTTGTTTTTGTTTTTTTTACTGGGTTTTTTTAGGAAGGAGAGTGTATCTCAATTACCTACTTTAAACTTGTATAGCCTGCTCCTGCACAGAGCCCTTAAAATACTTTGCAGAAGGACTGATAATGATGGATGTCAACTTGGAAAAAAGGCTTGAAAATTCTGAAAAAGTTAAGTGATGTGCAGGCATTATATTTTTAGCATTCTCAAATACTTCAAGAGATAATTGAAGCCCTATTACAGGCAAGGTATATCTACAGCTTTAAGTTAAAAGTATGTTTTATCTAGTATGCTGGATAAATGCTCAGAAGAATCTGCTTCCTCCATGTTTAACAAAGAAAATTGTAGTAAATCTGATGAAGAGCTGCCTAGGAGTACAATTAGCTGAAATATCACAGGTCTGTTTCTGGTTTGTGCCTCAAGCTAGAATTTGTGTGTTTCTGATGGTCTTGAAATTCAAGGTGAAGCTTTCCAGCCTCTCTTTATTGACTGAAACATTTGCGTTTTTCTCCTTTGCTTAGGAGGCTTCTGAGCTCTCCTCTCTGAAACCCCAGCTGTCCAAGCTGGGTGTCCCTCTCTATGCTGTTGTGAAAGAGAAGATAGGGACTGAAGTGGAGGATTTTCAGCATTATTTCAAAGGAGAAATCTTTCTGGATGAAAAGGTATAGTGAAAATGGTGTTCTTCTTTTGTTTAAAAACAATTCTATGAATGCCCTCTTTGAGGAGCTTGTATAAATAAGTAGAATATAGTCTGAATGGAAAAGGATTTAGTAGCACTGCAGTTTAAGAAGTTAATTGGCTTTGTTTTTCTATATTTGTACATCCTGCTGAGCTTACAAACTGCAGTGAAGCTATGTACTGATAATGTGCTGTACAGGTAAACAATATGGCCTGTTAATATTTATTGCTTTCTTTCACTGCTTGTGTGACTTGTTGATGCTTATGATGTGTGACTCAAGGTTTGACTGTGACACATATAATTAATTCATGATGTACAGGGCAGATTGCAGTGATATGGCTTGTCCCATTACACTGGCACGTGCTGGACTGCCAATCTCATGTCCTACAGAGCCACTGCCCTGTTTTCTCCCTAAACCGGGAGACACATTGAAAAATCATTTGGGTTCTGAAGAAAAAAGAATATGTAATACTCAAAATCTACTAGATGATCCTTTTATTTTCTCTCTCCTTCCTGCCTGTGTGAAAGAATCAGGCTGAATTTAAAAAAAATCTCAACAACCAACTGACCAAAAAATACGTTTACCACAAAGCACTGCTGTTGTCAGCAATAGGGATATAGGTGTACACGGGGCTTAAATACTTGTGGATGAGCTTAAAATGAATGAAAAGTCCTTTTCCCTTTGTTTGCTGACATATTTTCTGTTCCCCTGCAGAAAGGCTTTTATGGTCCACGCAAACGAAAAATGATGTTGTCGGGCTTTTTCCGCTTGGGAGTTTGGCAAAATTTCTTCCGTGCTTGGAGAGGTGGATACACTGGAAATCTAGAAGGAGAAGGATTCACACTGGGAGGTGTATATGTGATTGGGGCAGGAAGACAGGTACTGCAGGCCATCTAGGAGGCTTCTATCTCTTGTATAAGATCAGAAGTTTGTTTCCTGGAATTGTTCAGTTGGATCTTTTGTAGGGAGATGTGTCTGAATTTCTCTCTTGTGTCTTTGACTAGGGTGTTTTACTGGAGCATCGTGAGAAAGAGTTTGGAGACAAGGTCAGCCTTCCATCTGTCCTTGAAGCTGCTGAGAAGATAAAACCACAAGCTTCATAAGTGGAAAAACAATTGCACATGTTTCTGATTAGAGCTTGAAATGTAGAATGTGTCCATGTTTTGAATGTGTGGTATAATTGCTTAACTATTTAGGGATCAATGCACAGGAAAGGTTCTCTATTTGAACATAGAAAATTATGAAAATCCTCTTGGATTATTTTTGGTTCCTTTGCAGCCTTCCAGGTGGTCAGGGTTTCGACCAGTCCTTTGTATCTGACTGTATTAATGAAGGGCTGGGTCTAAAGTCTGACCGTAGCCTCGATGTTTTCCGTCAGAGACAGTCGGTTGAAAACCTGATTACCTAGGGGAACAAAACTCTTATAAGGCTGTAGTAATGGAGTACCAGCTGAGGGAAAAAGATAATAAAATTTATGTAAATAAAATGCCTTTGGTTTCTTGCCTTTTCATTAACATGTAAATACATTCATGTTTCTAGAAGACTACACCCTATCAGTCTAACTCTGAGATTTTGCACTCAAGACATGCCATTATGTCTGCACAGTGAATTTCTTGCTAGTTCACTACTGGCTCTAGATCTTCTAAGGCCATGTGATTCCCTGCAAGGAATATCATTCTGGCTTGAGGGCAGGTTTCTTTTTGTATTTAAGATTCTTCAAAAAAAATTTGCTTCCTTATGGGTGAAATTCTGACCTTTTTTCCTTAATATTTACGTCCAGATAAAACTGATTTTAAAAAAAGTATATTTATATGCTCTTCAGAGTCTGTTCTTCACAGTTCCCAGAAACAACACTAGCAGTGATGATTTTGAGTGATTCTTATGTTTCATTTGAAAACTAAATAGGAATTGGACTCATGTATGCTACTGTCAGCTGAAATTTGTGTTGACTGCTTTGGGGGATGGAGGAAGGAACGGGATTTGGAAAGTACAGCAGCAAATTGACTCTGTGATATGGACTTCCTCTATAAAGGTTCTCCTCAGAGCCATGGACAGCTGCAGAGAACCATGAAATAAAGAATTATGCCTGAGGGATTCTTCTCCTGGGTTTTACCACTGAAAAGCAGTACTGGTATTGTGGGCTGACACAAGGCCCCTAAAAAGTTCAAAGCATTGTGTGGGTGCCCACTTGTCTGCAGTTGGCACATGGATACTTGGGAGTGCAAGTGGCAGGAAACACAAGAGATGCCAAAAGCAATGGGTGTGACATACAGTGTCCTACACTTGCAAGAGGCTATGAATAGCAAAGATCTTACAGCAGGAGTATTCTGGATTGTGGCTTCTGTAGAGTTCTGAGTTTTCTTTCTCATGGGAAATAGAAAGCTTTGCCATTTTCAGAGAACAGATCTTGCACAAAGACCAGCAAAGTAGGTACTGATCTTAGACCTGCATTTCAGGCCTTGTCCCAAGGTTGTTTGTGCATTTCACATAAACACAAAATGTGAAAGGCATAAACAGTCCTTGGAGCATGGGACGGAAGCCAAATAAATTCCAAGAAATTGAAGATAAAGTGAAGTGCCTGTAGAATCTGCTGGATCTGGAATGTATCTCCTTACAATTTTGTGTACAGGCAACTGAATTCCACCCTCTGTCAGAGCTGGCTGCCCCGTCAGTGCAGGGAGCCTTAGATGATGGCAAGGATGCCATGGGGCTGCAGCCCTGCTCTCAGCCTACCCACAGGCAGTGGAGACAGAAGCAGCAAGCTATGTTATCCAGCATTTGGAATGTTCACTGGAAGCATAATGGCTATCAAACATAAATCACCAATGCTACAACATGCTGAAGTGTTCCTGTAGTGTAAAAACATTTTTTGAAAGACCCATGAAATCTTTTTAGCTTTATTGACGTACTCATGGAAACTGAAAGTTCTCTGCTCTGGCAGGTTCCTCAGAGGGATGTGTACTGGAACCACACCAGACCGAGGTCTTTTCCTGCTCTAAACAGCATTATTTCCCATAAACAGTTAGTGCACTTCTTGATTTGAAAGTTATGTAAGCTTACATGCATTTCAAAGTTTTCTAACCCTGTCTTTCAGAAATCAAGTCAAAATTTGGAGCCCTAGAAGGTCAAAATGGCATTTGAAATTGTTCTGAAAAATTGTTATAGATAAATCTGATTTTTTTTTCAAGCCAATCCTAGGATTATTTGGAGTCGACTCATCCTTTCTGAACCCCATATCGACAAAATAAAAATGGGAAGGGTAGAAAATAGGTGGTACATAGGAGCTAGGAACAGATAACTACCATTGGAAATGGGCTAACTCAAATAATTAAAATTAGAGCAAAATAGTAAAGGAGGAACAAATTAAATCTAAGTGAATTTCCAATACTGCAGACTGACTTTAGAATGTCCATTGACAAAAATATTTCAGTTGTTGATTTTGTTGTGCTAACAGCTACCTCTGCTGGCCCAGTTCCTTGTATGCATTTAATGTTTTGATTTTTTTTCTTTTAATACAACATGTACCCAAAATAGAAATCACTTCTCAGCACATCAAATATCACATCATACTTTAACACTCAGCTGGTAACTGGAAACTAATAATTAAAAGTTTTTCACTATTCTGAGATGTGCATTTTGCACTCATGAAGTATGATACTCTACTTATTTTCATCTTTAAGGCTGAAGATGGACCAGGTCAGTAGGAAAGTGCAAGGGTAGGGCTTGAGAAACAAAACTCTGCTGCAGTAATTTCTCTTTAATCAACTTTTCCTTGTTTGTCAGCCCATTTATCTTTTTTTTTCAGCACATAACTGGGGTAAATAAAAATATTTTAAGAATGAAAATGCTGTGAAGTCAATAATGTAGGTGTAATGTAGGTGTGTTTTATTTCAGCTTTAGGGACCACCACTTGACGTTTTCTATTTGCAGTGTCCTTTTATTGCCTTTAGAAAGACAGTCTGACCCAGAGGGTGGTTTTGGTTCTGCATTTTTGTTTCCCCGTGTGGGTTATCTGTTCCCACGGCTGACAAGTTGCCTGTCCTCGTTGCCATTCGCGAATATCCACGAGGCGGGAATGCCAAGGGATCCCTGCCATTTTCTGAGGCGTCTCCTGTGATGCACTGCGTTAAAAAAAAAAAAAAAAAAANTTCTCTCCGCACCGCTGGATGTCACTGCTCCCCAGGCAAAGTGCAGGTGAGCGGTGAACCCGAGGGGTTTTCTGCAGAAGATCTGCTTAACAGGTTCCAGGAACAGACGGCTGTAGGGTCCGATTCGCCTGGAGGAAAGCTGTTGGAAAAGGCATCTATTCCTGCCATCTTTTCACTTGTATGGACGTTTTCCTTTTAAGAATAAGAAACTCGGAGGAAGGAGATACTGTACTGACTGACACAGTCTGTGGTATATAGATCTTTCCAAGTGGAGGGAATAAATTATTAACAAACTCACTGCAATACTCACAAAATTTAACCTGTTGCGCTTTTGTGGCACTAATTCCCGCTCCTGCCGGGGTGTGCGTGGCTGTCCTTGCCGCACGGACGGTCCCGGGCCCATCGAGGGCACCGGAGCAGCGAGCTGCGACAGCCGCTGGTAACAGCAGGGGGAGGTGGGGAAACGCTGTGGGGCTGAGCACGAACTTAAATCACTGATTAAGCCTGATCCCCTCGAATTGTATTGGGTATCTGACCAGTTCCATCCTAATTTATTATTCTTCTAATCGATCTCGAACGTGTTATAAAGGCTTTCCCTAAAATATTTCTGCTTTCTATTTTAGATCTAGTGACTGATTTCGTTGTATTTGAAGTCGCTTAAGGTCTCTCAGTAGCTTCTGTGGGCTTTGTTTCCTTGCACACCCCTCTCTCTTAACCTCATAATTATCAAAACCACATGACAATTCCAACTGTAACTCTGATTGCCGGATGCCTCTCTCCATAAGTAGACTTCTTTTTTTTTTTTTTCTTTTTTTACACTGAAAAATGGTATTTGGTGATAATGTTGAACATAAACAGTGGTGAACAGCTCTGGTCAGGCCATTTTCCACCAGCTACTCCTCATGATGATTTCATTAATTTTAGAAAATGTTTTGCAGTAGTCAGAGGGAAACAGCATTGACAATCCATACAGGGACATCAGCCTGCACATGTTCACTTAAAAAAATCAGATTTCCTATTTTCATTCCTGCAGGATTATTATACCTCTTACTGCTGAAGTGACTGTCTTTTAAAAGTGTTCCAATTTGCCCTAGCACTTAGTTAATGGTTTCTGTGATGGATGAGATTTTTACTCCAATTTTCTTGGCAACAGTGAAGCACTGTGCAGAGATAATGTCAAAGGCAAATAAATGGGGCACAGAGAGGCTGTTGGAACCAGCTCCATGCTAACAGAAAACAGTCAATTCAACTATGCTGTGAACTGCTAACACTAACCATTTTACAAATGGTAAATTGCAAGAGAACCTTATTTTATCGACAAATGCCCTTCCTAATTCCACCACAGTCCTTACTTACATCCTAAAGCTGTTGAGTTTCCCTGGAATTTCCCATTTTCCTCGTTGAATCTTAGTGCTTACTACTGCACCATCTTCCTATCTCTTACAGAATCAGCATACTAGAGAGGACTCAGTGCTCTGTGAGATTACTTCAGTACTTCTGAGATGGAGAAAGGATCTCTTCTAGTTCTTCTTAGCATCTGATAATCCAGTGACCTTTCTGAGCTCCTTTCCCCTCTTAAATTCTGCTCAAAATTCAGGTTCTTCTAGTGTCTTCTGTCAGCTTTAACAGTTCAATTTTGGTTTCTAAGAAGTCTTGAGCAAGCTTGGGGGAGACGGGTTAAATACTCCCCCTCCCTTTAAAAAAAACCCCAACAACAAACAAAACCCCAAACCAAACCCTCCATTTATTTAAATAATTGCATGTGGGAAATGAGACAGACTCTTGATGATGTGATCAGCGAGGGCGCATTGGTGTGTATCTGCTTTGTCAGACATCAGAAGGGCGTGGGTGAGGGCAGCTGTGCATTTGCTATTAATTCTGGCACGCTTTTGGTTGTCCTTTCACTCCAGTGCGATTGCTGCTGTCTTGTGAGCGGGCTTGTTCCTGATCCAGGGGGAATAAGGAATTCCTTAATGCCCAAGGGCTGGAGAAGGTGAAGAAAGTGTAGACAATACGAGGCAGCCTGTAAGAACACGTGTGGTCCTGCACTACCTCCCTTGGCCTTGTCTTCCTGCACACAAATGTATTTTCATAGAGAGGCACTGAAGACATTAGTTTTGCTCTCTATATGAGAAAGGGAATGAAGGTGACAGAAATGTATCCCTGTGTCAGGAGAGATCACAGGGTGTGGAAAGGGAACAGAGGGAGAGCGTGGAGGTTGGGAGCCGAGCGAGACGGCAGGGGAGCATTTCCCACCCGCCAGGCGGTGGCTGCCTCAGGTGGGAGCTATCACTCGCTAATTACTCGGGTTTAAATTGATCAGCCCTCCCTTCCCCTCCCTCCTCTCAGCGTCTCTCCCGGGAGGTGTAAAAGCCCTGGGACGCCTGAAGACTCAAAATACTCTTCGGGGTCGTTTTATGTCTTTCCTTCGCCTTCCGGCTCTCCAGGTAGGCTCGACCGTGCCTTCGATATCGCTCAGGATGTGCTGTCTCTGACGTGCTGGTTCATGTTCCGAAGCCCTGCGGGGGTAACAGGCGCGGCTGAGGGCCGAGCCCCTTCCGCAGGGCCGGGGCGGGGGCCGCGGCTCCCTGGCCACGGCACGAGTCCAAGATAACAAAGCCACGGCCTCGGCGAGGGGCCGCGCCCCCAGGGCTGCGGGGGAGACACCGCGACGGGCGGGGGCCGCCGGGGGCCGCAGCCTCCGCCCGGCCCCGGGGGTGCTCGGGGGCC
>VZUA01040849.1:0-11482 GCA_013401035.1 Horornis vulcanius
TGCTATCTCTGCTGGGAAGGGCAGGGGTGCTGAGCTCTTCTGCTGGCTGGCTTGTTCTGGATTATGGAATTTCAGTTTTGACATCCAAGATAGAAAACTGCTTTGAGCTTTTTTGGAGCTGATTGGTGGTTTGTAACCACTGCGACAGCACAGCTTATACTTGCATGGGGTAGTTTAGAGGTATACACAATGAAGCATTTATTCAGCTTTTATTATTATTGGCCAGTGCGAAGAGGTGATTGTATTTTACACAAAAACCCAGAATATTTCAGCCTCTCCATACATAATTTACCGCTTGGAATTTTGTAATTATGGTTCTAGTTAAGCTTGCAGTTGGTAACTCCAGAACTTGAACCGTTTGCCTTCTCTCTAATGGTTAGAAAATGAGTGTTTAATTGAAAGGTTTAGAGTGACCGATGGCTGCTCTTTCTTCGTGGTGTAACAAATGTAGGACAGGCATTCAGACAGTTTCCTGCCTGGTATGCTCACAGCACTTCTTGGGGGTGATGTGAACTCAAATATTGCAGTTAAACCTTTTCATAGCTTTGTAGCTGGAATTGCAAGTTTTTCCTCAAACTTCTTAAAGGAAATTTACTAATAACTTTATTTTCCAAAGCTGATTACAGCTAAGGATTGAGAGATTTTTGTAGTTTGTGCTATTGCACCTTGATGCACTCTGTTACTAACTCAGGTTGTTTGCCTGTTGTGTTGATGGTACTGCCATAAGTGGTAAGGTCACTTGCTCTGCACTACTCTAACTGCTTTTCATGGTCAGTTCCCATTGCCATATTTAGAGGATTTTTTTTAAGGCAAAAATCATATGTAAAAAATGTCAGCCTTCAAACCCCTAAACTTTTGCTATCTTTTTCTATTTACAGCTGCAATGAGCATCATGTAACCTTAGCATCCACCAGCTCTAGAGCTTTGTTTTCCCTTTTCCTTCAAATCACTTCACACCTATTTGATGCTTCTACAATGCTTTTAATTTCCATTCAAGAAACAATAGAAAGTAGATTTGGAAAAACTAAAGGGAAGAAAAAATAAATCCTTGTAATGCTGCTTTTTTCCTTACATATTTTGTATTTAAAGGGTGAATGTGTTTACACAGCTGCACTTATTTGCTCCCCCAGTATGTGAACTGTATAAAAGATGGATGATAATGTTTTGTGCCTATGCACTCATGTGCAGATTTATATTAACAAAGTATGTTTTGCTTTATGACCCCATTTCTGTCTTTTAATGCTGCGTAACTTGCACTTCATAGTTGGCTCAAACTGAGAACAAAACTAAGGAGCTTGCAAACACCTTGGTACTGTTTCTAAAGCAATAGAGAATGATGAAGTGCAGAATCTAAGAATTCATTTTCTGGAGTATCTTGGATGATTTAAAAGTACAATTTATTCAGGGAATTTGATGAATATAGGCTTACTCTACACCAGTTACTGATATATCAGATTATATTTCTAGAGACAAGAGTTTTAACAGATGATATTTTTCCAACTGCTGAGTGGAATGGCTGTAGGTATTTCCCTTTACTTCACACTGCCACCTCCTTTGAGATGAGCTTCCTCCTCTCTGTGACTTGTCTCGTTAGTCTCTTTACCCTAGCGTCTCTCTGGAGGCCTGGGTTTGCTCTTTGTGTGTCCCTGTAAGATGTATGTTGACAACTTTGAGGGTATCTCCAGCAGGAGAAGTAAAACCTGACCAAGACCTAAGACCATTAAGCCTTTCCATTACCTTTCAAGAAGATGAAAGTCTTCAAGTACATAAAATGTTTCAGTACCTGTTGTGAAATGGTAGAAGTCTTACTAAATATAAAATCCATGGTGATATGGGAAGGATATATGTAGTGGTGAGTGTCTAAAATTATCCATACTCCAGTTGTACAGATTGAAAGGCTGACTTGAAATCATTGAGGTGTAGATGATTGTGCCTTATTGCTGGGTGAAATGACCCAGTGTTTACACCTTGAATAGCTCTAGTGATGGTGCTTCTTATAGCTGTTTACAGAATTTGGGAGCCCCACCAAAAGCCAAAACCAACTTCAGTCTAATGCATCAGACTAGTCTTGGTTCTGACACCAGATAGCTGCAGTTGTCATGGGGCAAGGTCTGGATTTGGTCCTCAGCTGCAGTCTTACTGTGACATGCACACTGGTGGTTGGATTGGCTGGACTTCAGCAGATACTGAGGGCCAGTGGAAGCATTTGAACTTTAGGCTAATGCTCTGTGCATGCAACTTCGTGTGTGTCCGTGTTGGCACTGTCCTCTTTGAAACAGTGTGTGTAGGGAAAACTCTACAGGTGCCTCAATATTGAGATAAGGGAGCACAAGTACAGAGTGTGTACATGTCCAAAGTATGGTACTCAGGTCTCAGGGTACAGGGTTTCTGTCGTATAAAAAGATGTGCACAGAGCCTACTGTGTACCATAAGGCTGCTGTACATCTTTTCCTAAATTAGTAATTTTTGGTGCTGTAAAACTGCCCATGGTAGACCTGCTCTCAACTGCTGATGTGAGTTCTAGTAATATTTTTTTCTGTTTTGCCTGAGGAATATTTAGCCATGAATACCTTTAGGAGGCCAACTTGAACTGTATTTATAATAATGAAGACAATGCTAAGACAAGATGCTGAATTCAGTAAACAGGGTTCTGTATGTCCTACTAGACTTCAAGATGTCACTTTTTAAATGAACCAATCGTGAGTGAAGTGACCAATATTCATCCTATGCTAATGCTGTGCAGAGTTCTTTGAGATGTATGTGCTGTGAACACATCCCACAACCTGTATTTTTACGCCTGAAGCAGCTTCTCAAGTCAGCTTGCTCTTCCGTGCTGAGTCCTGTTATCCTGCAAGTAGGAGGGGTATGAATGAATATGTATAGTATGTTGTGTGTGTAGATATGCATTTGTACATGGTAGAAGGATGCTATTTTAACTTCTAGAAAAAGTATATAGTCAGCTGCATGCATTCAAGCACAAGCAGCTGCCATCCACATCTGTAGCAGGGGCAGTGATGACTTGTGCAGGAGTGTGGGGAGAAATGGGGGGCTGGACTATTTCTGTGAACAAATTTAGGTTATCCCAAGGATAGATTTGCTTAGACTTGCATCTGTCAACTGCCAAAACTAGTTTGAATGTTTTTCTAAAAGGTTTCTGGGAGAACAATATTCCATATGTCCCGCTTAGGAGAATGTACTAACACGGTTAATATGACAAGTATCTTCACTAGCTTCATTTTTTTCTCGTTAAAGCTTGCTTTTAGCATTTCTCCTGTGATGAAAAGCCAGCTAAAGGTGTTACCTGTACCATAACAAGAAACAGATGAGGGGAAGTGCGTAATGGTTATTTGTTGGTTTTTTAAAAAATTAGCCCAAGTATTTATGTAACATGAAGTCACAGATGTAGTCAAGAGTGCAGATAAATTATGCTTCCTTTTCCCAGAATTTGGACAAAGATCTCTTGAGTTATTATTTCCTCATTTCTTGTCTGAAGATATAAAAATACCACAAGCACTGAAGATTTTAACAGGAGTTTTAATGCAGCCAAAGCAGTAAAGAACATCACCTCATACAGGCATTGTTGTTAAGAGACTTAGGTTCTCTATTACTGTCATGTAAGAATCTCTTTGTTAACTAGATATTGGGAATAAAATTACTTTTCTACTTAAACCGGGAATGGGTAGGAGTGAGGTGGAGGACAAGAGGAGTAAGTGACTTCTGATTCCCTGGAAAGCCCACTGAGTGGTTATCCCATGTTAGATCCCTTCACATGCAATGCCCTGTTCCTATAGAACTACTGAGGGGAAATTTTGTCTTCTAGTTTTAGTCAAGATTCACAGAAGAAAAAAACAAAGCATAAAAAGCACTTTAAGTTATCATTGAGATGGCTTCAAGGGAATATTGAGAGTAGAGCAGTTGGTCCATCAGTCCAGAAGGCCTGGTCTTTTTCTCATCTAGAAATAGGTTGCTGACGTTTTTGTGAATGTCCATTCTTGTGAAGATTCTTCTGAAAGAGTCAAGGGAAAATATACCAGGCAAACTGAAAGTGGAATCTGTCTTGTCTGTCTCTGACCATGCAGACACGAATGTTAAATGAACCCGTTTATAAATTTAACCTTAGAAGACTCCAGTGGACTGAAATTGGATATCTAGGACTGTATATTGAAATGGCTGCCAGAAAAAGGAGGGTCCAGGGTAATTTCTCAGAGTTAAGTCTATCTGGGATAATGCCTGGTGTGTGCTTCAGGAGCTGTTCTGTGATAGCCATTGCTGATGGAGGTTAAGGGGTGCCCTGCATTGTCCTGGTGGGAGACAAAGCAGGGAATAAATCTTGCATGGTTCCTTGTCACCATCTTTTCATATTTTCAGAGCGTTAACCCTGAGGTGATTCCTTTATCATATTGGAAGGCACGAGAACCTTTATTAACCACAAAGAGGGCACACCCTGTGCATGTTGTAGTGTGCAGAGGCAAAGTGTGTCTGCCTTAGTTGCCCTTTTGTTCCTGAACACCGCAGAACTGGGCTGGAAGATGACAAGGTGAAAATCTGGGTTGGGTTTTCCCCTGCTTCTTCAATGAAAAATTAATATGGTCATCAAAATGTATTGAACTATATATATATATGCCTTTTTCTTGTGAAAGCTCACTGTTGTGGATAAGGTTACGTGCAGAAATTTTCCTGCATGCTAGTTGGGAATAACAGCAGATAAGTTGGAGCCCGCAGCTAAGATGAGCATGTTGGAGTGTCTGTTTACAAATCAAATATCTGCCTGGCATGGCCTGCCCTGGCAGCAGAGCTGTGTGTGCACTAAAATTAAAGAGGAGGTTGGAAAGGGAGACATTCCTCGTGTTCTGGGCCGGTCTCATTGGTCCAGCAGCATGTACCACTACTGTGCTGCTGGCATGGTAGCCAGTACAACCACAGTAGCACATTGTGCACTGGTGGGTAAGAGCTCAACAATAAGGGACTGGAAAAGACCACTTTCCATAGAGAGGTTTTTAGAAGGCTGAATATTACCAAAATAATTTCACAAAGCTATATAATCTGAAAAGCAACTGAAGTGACTGCTCTTGATCTGCTGCCAGACCTCATGGGGTATTGCTTTCCACAGGCTGCTGAAGCACACTCGGCCATGTTACCCCGTTCCATAATTTTTTTCTGCCATAACTGAGCTTACTATTTGTGCTGATTTGAAAGTTAACCATGCTCTCAAGTAAGCAGAGGGAAAAGTGATTTTACTGTTGCTATGTGGCAGAATGGCCAAATGCTTGCATGTATTTTTGGGATGGTATGGAGTGTTTAGGCTTTAAATTCTAGCCAAGGGTGTTCAGGTTTCTAAGCTTGCCTCTGTGCCTGGCAGCAGCTCCCCTAGTGTTGTCAGCCCTGCTGCCAGGGATGTTGTGATGTCCTGCAGGGGACAATATGACAGCCTGTTAGTCTGAAACTCTCAGATTCATTTAAAGTCAAAGACCTTAAATGTTGGTAAAAGGTTCCCAACGTGTGGAGCATTTTCTCTTTTTAAAGTAAAAATCCCTGTGATGTCCTTGGCTTGTCCTGCCTTGCAGTTTGGAGCAGAAAGTCAGCAGAAAGGTGTCATGTGTGGTGCTTCCAGGAGCTGTGCTGGCACAGAAGTCTGCTCTCCACATTCAGTGTCCATGCTTTATTCAGAGTTTCTGACACATTCACATTGCTTATTGGGAAGTTTGCTTCTCGTTTCACAGGGGAAGAGGATCGATTGGGCTTTTGCATTTATTTTCTTGGCATTTAAATATTTCTCATCTCCTCTGGGATGCTCTGCTTTGTGTCTTGTGGTGTTTATTCATAATTTCAGAACTTGTCTTTATAGTAGAATATGTGCAACCAGGTGCACCTTTATTCAGCTGATTCCTGTCTGAAGACCATCTTGAAATACCTCTGTGCACAGCTCTGCAGTGTTTATTAGAGGGTCTTGTCAGTCATGCTTCTGATTCTTCAACCTGCTCCTCTGCTTTCAAGTATCAGGGTGATGAAAACTATGTGTCAGGGTTTTCTTATGTTTTCTGGCTTCCAGTCTTCTGGTATATGACTGTTTAAGCATACTGAGCTGTTTCCATTTCCCTGACACCAAGCATCAGGGGTGTGCTCTGTGTAAGGGTGTGTGGTTATAAGGGAGTGTGTGTTAGGTGACTAAGTCTTTTGCACTGCACACAATCTTTCTCATTTGTGTTCATCTTATGTTTCCTTGCACTGAGAAGCTGCTCTTATGTGGGTCCCACTGATCTGGAATCCTGATCTTCCTATTTGCTCCCTTCTCTGACACGGTTGTGATCCAGCTTGTCCGTAAACACTGTCGTTGAGATTTTTTTGGATGGCTTTCATTATGCCCCTCATTTGGCAAGCACCTCTAGAACTTATTGCTTCCAAAATAGTTGAGACTTCATCAATGTCCCTTCCTACAAGGCACAGATCAAGTTCCCTCAGAAATCTCTCCTGACCACTCCTGCCTCACTCTTCACCTCCAACCCCAGAAGATCTGGCAATGGCTGGCCACTGATCCTTGTGTCCATCCAGTCTCCCAGCTAGGCTACACTTCCTTCAGCTGCCTGTTCTTCATTTTGATGTCCGGGCAGCACTTGGCTACACCTGCAGGCCCTCTGGGCTACCCTGGTTTGGTGCTGCTTGTCATGCACAGCTGCTGATCCCATGCTAGATGTGAGTGCTGCTTATGTTTCAAAATAAAGTTTTCCCCTGTTCTTGCAGTCTTCTACTACTGCTCTCTGCATCTTCTTGCTATTCTTAGCTCTGAATAGAATGTTCATTCTTATCCAGATGCCATGAGCAAGGATTTCAAGATCTCTGGCTCCCTAAATATTCAACAGGCGAATAACCAAGATTTCTTAGTTCCTCTTACACCGCCTCCTCTTTCTTTCCATGTCAATAGCAAAGCACTGAAGTACTCTTCTCAGTGCCTAAAAATCTAATTTCCCTTCTGTTGAGCTGAGTATTTAGCTATGAATCAGTGAAAAATCAGAATGAAGTGTGCATTCACACAGGCGTATACTGGGATTTACACTCCTACTTCCCTTTTTTTAAACAGTGTTGGCTTTTTAAATGTCAAAAAATTTAAATTTAAAGTTTTTTTATAGAAAAGGAGTTGTTTTGACAAGGGAATATAGTTTATTGTACAGTAAATGTGAAAGTGGTAAATGACATACAACTTCTCCATGCTCTACAGTATTCTTCACCTTTACTCTTAAATTTTATTGTTACAGATTGTTTTTATTAATGTTCAGGGAAACGTTGCTGTAGAGAGTTATAGTACTTTCAGCAGAGGATGGCTTGTGCAGGTACTTATGGAGCAACAATGAAACACAACTTGAGCCACTTATTCAAATATTTGCAGCGCCTGTACAGAGCATAAGAAAGAGGTTGCATCAAAACTGTGTCCAGGCTTCNAGCAGGTTTGTGCTGATGGATTTTTCTTAAAACCAAGTGAATCAGTTTAGCAGCTGGTGTAACCAAACCATTCAGATTCTTGCACATGGATGACTTTTAGAAATGACAGCTCTGCTGAATAAAAGAACAGCAGACACCCCAAAACCATCTATCGTCCACATCATTTAATATTTTCTCTTTCTTCTATGAATCCCAATGCTTGTAAGGAACGAGGGCTGTTTTTTTTCAGATCTGTGCAACTACAGAGCAATAATTACTGCACTGTTTACAACAGTGTAAACTTGCCTCCTTTGTGATTGTATTTCTTTTGTTTTCCCTTTAAAATTAGGGAAAACATTCTAATTTTATTAATAATGTGGTTGAACAATGAACTTCAATGTTTGAGTGCTTGCTGGAGACTGAATACATTCTGCATGGCTGCAAGTGGAAAACTCACTACTTTGTAGAAGGCCCTGAATGGAAGTAGATGGAATCAAATATCACTCTTACACCCTCAGTATAATTAACTCATTTAATTGTGGCCCTTCTCCTTGAATTGTTCCAGTCATCTTAATTGTTTTGTTTTGGTATATATAGGTCAAACATTATTAACATAGTGCAACTCTTGAAATCTTTGTCTAGTTTAGATAATTGCATTCAAAAATTTGTGGCTATTTGTAAACATCCTCTTAAACCTTACCTGTCAGAATAGTAGATGAGCTGACCTTAATACTGGGATTCTTTAAGGCAGACTTGAAGATCTCAGAGGTCTTGGAAAAATTTGTGTTTAACAGAATTTCATTATGATATTTCTTTAACTTTAAGGGGGGGGCGGTTAGTAGCTTGGTTTTGAGTGTTTAAAAATATGTATACCTTAATTTTTATGACTAAGTGATTAGGTAGCTACTAGAATGTGTTTTACTAGAGAAATTTCCTACACTCAAAAATCCTATGTTTCTCCTTTGCTCCAAGGTTCAGGTTTTGAAGTCTGAAGGTTTTGACAGCATGTAATTGTTGTTGTTTGCAAAGCTTTCATCTCTGTGTTAGCACTGTGGAGACCTTTACTGTGGATTTTATTTCAATTTAGTTCTGCAGCTCAAGTAGCTCAAGCACTTGAAGGTGGTGTACTTGTTCTACCAGGATCACTCCTCCTTGCTATAAAGTGTATATAGTTTTTGCTTTTGTTTGATCCCAGGCTTCAGTTCTTGAGTCTTGCTACAAACTCCTCTCCACTTACTTTTTTCAGTGCCCAGTCCTCACAGAAGGGACTAGGTAAGGTTGTTCTCTTTCTTTCCCCCTCCCTGGAAATAGACATACAAAGGAGGAGAGGTGGGTTTAAAAAAAAAAGGAAGAGGTCTTCTCTAGCTGTGGGGAGTGACTTGTGTGATTTCAGGTGTAGCTGTTACAGCTGCTTGGGTAACTGGGCTGTCCTGAGAGTTACAGGACAGCTACTGGTGGTCTGCACTCGGGGGCAGGAGTTTTGTCATGCCAGCATATCGAAGGAGGGGATGTGTACTGATGGCTTGAGGGAGAGTTTTGGGTGAGGATATCCAGCAATGCAGCCCCATGTGTCTGTGAACTCTGTAAATGCAAATAACTGTTCCCTCCCTTCAGCAGTCTCATGTATTTCAGAGCCTCATTGTTTATGGGGGCCAAACCTGAAATGTCTGGTCCACAGCAGTGCTGGAGCTTAGCAGAACTGCTGGGAAGCCAAAGACATGGCATGCATCCTATGGATGACCATTTTAAAAAGGGAGAAGGGGAATCTTATAACTCCAGAAAAATGCTTTAATCTTTTTATAGTTTTTCCTGGTTATAAAGAGATTCGAGATATTCATGAAGTGCTTGTTAAGAACTTATCTTTTTCCTGAAAGCTTGTCATTTTGCATCTTGTGCACAATAGAGGGAATGTCTCAGATGTGATCTCCATCTGAGTTATATATAATATACTTCCTTTTTATCTGCACTAATCTGTGAACTAAATCCATTTTACAGGATTTTCCTCTGTGATTCCCTCTATCATTTTTTGGTAGTTACAAGCAGATCTTAGAAGAAATTCTTAATGTGAAAATATGGGACAACCTTCCCAGGAAAGATTTCCCTGGTATCAAGCTCTGACCTGGCTCTGTTTCTACAAAGCACAGTCATATCAGTACCAGAGGGAACACTTCATATATGTGTCCCCTTCTTCAAACTATGCCTGTGCCCTTGTGGGGAGATTTCTTGGAATTTGTAATTGTTGATAGGTTCCAAAAGATGATTTGAAAATTGATTTTTTTTTTCCAGTCTGACAGATATTTGTTATAATTGCAGGATTCCAGTTTTACAGAAGGCATTTTTTTGAATGCACAAACTATTATTGTGCTGAAACTAAAAATAACAGGCTAGCACCAGCCTTGTACAGCAGTAATGAAGTGGCATCAAGACTTTTAAATAGCTACAGAAAATAGCTTTTAAAAGTGCTATTTTTGCACACACAGACAAAAGAGTAAAGTGTATAGGAGAAATACAATTTTCCCTGATAAAGCTTGCAATTAAAAAGAACACATTTTCTGTAATGACATGGAGGTAGCAAAATTCAGAGGGCTGAAAGGTTGAAGGGAAAGGAAAAACATAAACGTTTCTGTTCTAGTTTTCATGGCCTGGAGCAGGACATGGCAGCTTGCACTGTCAGCCTGAGCCACAGCCTTCCTGATGGAGACCAGTGCTTGATGCCTCCACAGGAAAGTGTTGAAACTGCCAATGAAGCAGTGATCTTGTCTTGGTATAGTACTGTGAGTAAAGCAGAAAAATCATCCTTTATCCTAGTGTCTTTTCCAAGCATTCTTTTAAAATGTGCTGGTTCCCTTGCTTTTGTGTAGTCTATCATTTAATCAGAGTTGGGTAATGAATGTTCACTGGATAGTAATGCTTTTATAACTTTTTTTTTTCCTTTCTCTTTGGCAAACTACAAATGACATACGTAGAAGTAGAAAAGTGTTTCCACTTAAGCTGGCCTGGCTGCCTCAGCTTGAGAGGAGGCACATGAACATGAGCTAGTGCTGCTGCTGCTGCATCCTACTACGTTTCACAACACCCATCTGCCAGCCCGGCATGTGATGCTTCCCTCATGCCGAGCCGCAGAAATGTCCTGGTAGCCCGTCAGCCTGAGGAGGAGGGGGGGTCCAACATTGCCCACAAGGAGCTACTGGGAATGGGGATTAGCTCCATAAAACAGCAGTTCCTGCCCTTAAGGGCCAATCAGTGTGACAGTGCTTTTTAATTTTCTGGAAATAAAGATGGGTACTGAATCAAGGGCATTAGCATTAGTGTTAACCTGGTTCATAAACTCCAATGGTATCTGAAACTGCTCTTGAAGTTATACCTTTAGCGTGAAGAGAGGGGAGATTAATGAAGTATTGTAGCAGATATTGTGAGGTGCTTAATTGCATTCAGATAATGTTGCATAAATACTTACTCTCTGTGTTTTCAAACTTGTTTTCATTTAATTTAGATGAAGGGTGAATAGAAGCTGCCAATTTGGCCATCTCTACATGATTCGTTATTTCATAATACCTGTATCATATTCCCTCTCACTCCTTTCCAAACTGAATTATCCTGCTCCCTTTAATCTCTTTGTGAAGGAGGCCACCCATGTATCTAGTGAGTGGGGTCTTTTGCTTTTCTCTTAGACATTTCTCAAGTAGTTTTTTTAGCCTTGCAGACCACTTAATGCCATTTGTCAGCCTTGATACTATGATTTTTCTTTCTCCATCTCATACATCCTTAGCATAATGTACAGTAATCTTTCTTCCTTATCAGATATTAAAGAGACTATTTCCAGCTTAGGGTGTAATGTGGGAACATGAAAGCACATGAGAACTTTTTGTGTGCTGTGTTCAGTACTTGGGCTAATTTTGTAGCCCAAAAATTTCTTTTGAAATTTCTATTTTCAGAGCTTCATTAGAATATTCTCTTAGTGAATTTTTCTATTGTATGAGTTATTTTTAAAAAAAAGGAGAGGGAGTTTTGATGCTGATGTTATCTGTAATGATTTATCCTGTTGTGCTTATATGTTGGATTCCTTCTT
>VZUA01040850.1:11163-22529 GCA_013401035.1 Horornis vulcanius
TAAAGCCATTTAAACAGTAGGATGATTACAGTGAAGGCCAATTTTCTTGAAGTCAAGTTGAAAATGACATGCTGAAATATCTTCATGTTTCATCTAAAGAAGGGCATTAGTGTGATTTTTACAGTGGATGCTAGTTTTTGCTCTTGAGAATGCTATAGACATATGCTAAGGCTGAAAACTGCTTTAGTAAATGCTTTACTCACAGCCAGTGAGCTTTTATGACCCTTTTCTAGTTGCATGCTCCTCTTTTCTCTGTCCAGAAATAATGGTCTTTCCCACAGATTTGGCACCATATGTGGTCTCAGAGGCAAANGTCTCAGAACTGTTGCTGACATGAGGTAAGTGGGTCTACCTTAGTCATGCCAACTTTAGAAAGCCTAATCTTTAATATCCTTTAGCTTCCAGTGAACACATGACAAAAATCTCAGGAAATTTTTGTGCCTTTTCTTTACGAGACAGAAGAATGCCAGTGGTTTACCCAATTCTTTTCTGCTAAGTGTTGAAAGTAATTCAGAGATTAAAAAACTCGTAGATTAATGAAAAATATATACAGAGCTGGCAGTTTTTCTTAAGCTGTCACATCCCAGTATAGATGCCTAAGGATGTTGAGATGACATCAACCATATAAAGCTGAAAAAGGCTTGTGACGGCCTCAATAAATTGCAAAATCAGACTGGAGGGTCCAGCGTGCCTTAGGCAGCATTTAGTTCAGCTCCATCGTTCCCTGAAAGCCTACACCTGTAATTTTCCATGTATCCAGGACTGACCCAATGTGCTGCCTCAGCTCCATGATAATTTTCCAGCTAAAGCTGACAAGGCCCCTAAAAGCCAACATCATGTTCTCTAAGTGAGCTTAATCTTTTGATAATACTCAGGTCATGGGCATTTAGTATAATTGTAATTACTAGTTTTTTGATTTCCACTCTTTACATAGCATTTAGTGTACTGGCTTCAGAGGCAGAAAATGTGGGTTCAGTTGATTCCTGGAAGGAGTCGGCTGGATTGACTGTGCATTGCTCAACAAAGGTGTCAGGGTGTGAGATATGTATTAGGCTGTTTGGGTGGGTGGAAGGTTTGCAAGTTTGCATTTCTTCTCCCTCTGTCTGCCTTCCTCTCCCAATCTGCAAAGTACACACGGTTCTTGTTTCTTCCAAAGTGATTTTTTCCTAGTTTTCTTCCTATTTTTTCCTGCATCTATAGGATGTCATCCTCAATTAAAAAAAAAAAAAAATACTGAAAAGCTCCTTAAATAAAATTTTCACAGCACTACATGTAGATTGGGAGACATAAACAAAATCTTGCAACATCTCCTACTGATTTGAACTGAACTTCATAGAACCATAGAGTAGTTTGGGTTGGAAGTGACCTTTAAAGGTCATCTAGTTCAACCCCTTGCAATAAGCAGGGATGTCTTCAAAAAGATCAGGTTTCTTAAAGCCCTGCTCCACCTGACCTGGAATGATTTCAGGNGGGGTTGTTTGCAGGGATGGGACATCTACAACCTCTCTTGACAATCTATTCTAATGTTTTACCGCCCTCATGGTAAAAAAAATTCTTCCTCATAGCTAGTCTGAACCTACCCTTTTTCAGTTTAAAGTAAATATCCCTTGTTCTACTGCTATAGGCATGACTAAAAGGTCTGTCCCTGTCTTAAAGTCCCTTCAAGGTACTGGAAGGCCATAAAAAGGTCTCCTGGGAGCCCTCTTTTCTCTAAGCTGAACAGATCCAACTCTCCTAGCGATTCCTTACAGGAGAGGTGTTCCATTTCTCTCATAAATTTGTGGTTTGAAACTGCAACAGTACAAAGAGTGCACATGATGAATCCAAAACTGTTACTGTGATGAATAACTGATACTTTTGCTATCTAAATGAATTCTGTGCTCTAGTGAAACTACAGATGTTCTGCTAAATCATCCATGCAGTTCTGAATAATATAAATACAAAGAACAGATCCAGTGTTAACAGTCTTTCCTGTTAGTCTCATGAGCAATCTGAGGCTCACTCACAGAGAAGCGTGCAAATATTTCCCTTAGGAGTACACTTGGAACTGAAGAGTGACTCAAAAATCTTATGAATGAACTCCTGTGCTTAAAACATCATAAAGAAGGCAGACTGCAGTGCCCTGAGGTCATAAGTCAAAAAGCACAAGATTGCTGCTCCATTTATTACTGCCATCTGTGCTTTCAAACTTAAATATATATATGGAAAACCCAAATACAAGTGCTATGGTTTATTTCAAAATAAAAAGGACTAGCCATTCACAGTAAGAACACTTCATCACTTCATTAGATATTATAAACTGATGAAGTATTTATATATAATAGATGTGAGTCCATCCATCACCTTTTTCATCTTTTTCTTTGTTTAAATGATATTTAATCAAAGCAAATATGTTACAGAACAATCAGTCCAAGCACCTGGCTTCCTACTGGAGTTAATAGTGATGATACAAAGCATAATTGTTTAGGTCACAGCAAAAGCTTCTTATTTTTTTTTTCTAAAGGTCATTAGGTTTTAGCAACAGTATTTTTTCAAAGGCAGTAATTCATGAAACAAAAAGCCAGGGCAAATACAACATCGAACTTTCATTTCTTTTGCACCTGTCAGGGACAAAATGCACATACACAGGAAAAGGCTCCCCTGAGTGTGAAGTGTGCAATGTAACTAGATGTGGGATGGTAGCTTTGGTCACATCATTTACTTTCTGTATGGAGGCACTAGAGGGAAGTTGTGGACAGACTGGTGGCCATGGCATAAGCTGTCAACACCCACTGCATTGCTCATACACAGTTCTATTGCTCATGCTTGCATAGCAAAAATTATTAAAGCACTAATGCTAGACAGCCCAGGATTTTAACAGGAAAAATTTAGTCATAACTACTTGTATCAGACTTTTGTTCTACTGTCTTGCATATAACTACCATTTAATGTAGAGATTCTTTTCTGCAATATTTTGCATCAATGCTGTAGTTTTCAGTATGATTTTTTAATGTATTTTATTTAAAATATATTTACCTAGTCAGGTTACATGACTGACTGGGAAACATTAAATTGCTCTATGGATGCTGTGTCCTTTTTAAAACATATATTTTTCATTTTATAAACTCAGTTTGATTGTACAGTGAAATTCTGTAAAGTCAAAGCTATTCAACTACAATTTGTTAGATTCACGTAAACACTGTGCTTCACAGAAAGAAAATTTGTCCAAATTGATAGTGGATAATATGATTTATGTTTATAAAATTTACAGTTAAAGACATGATTAAATGACAACATACTACAATTATTTCACATGATGAAAATTTGTTCCAGAGAAAAACTAGTTGGAGGTAAATTAAAATTAATGACTGGGAGCATGTAATATTTTTTTTAATAACTTCTCCTAGTAAAGACATTAACTTTTGGAACCTACTCCAAAATATGTGATATTATGTGCAGCATCGAATATAAAAAAAAAAGGAATATCAGACTGTCTTCCATTTGGTACAAAAGTTAAAACATAGTGCATTTCAGCACTGATGTTTCTCTGCTGCAGTTTACCTCATTTGGGTCAATTTGTTCAAAGGTTTGATACTCAGGTATTTGTGGGTACTTGAGAGTCATCTGCTTATATTCCATATTGGAAGCTATTAAAGTATTAGCTCTTTATTGCTAGCTGCTATATAGCATAGAAAGCATTAAAAGTGGAGCACTTTAACCTTCAGCAATGAAGATAGCTTGAAAAATTCCTACCCTCCCTATTCTGCTTTTTGCCATAAAATTACAGAATGGTTTGGGTTGAAAGGGGCCTTTAAAGATCATTTCATCCAACCCTTCTGTGATGAAAAGGGACACCATCAACTAGATTTGGTTATTCAAAAGTCCATCCAATCTGACCTGGAATATTTTCAGAGATGGAACATCTACCACTTCTCTTAGCAACCTGTTCCATCATTGCCTCTCTCAACTGCTGTTGCTCACTATATTGCTGTGTATGTTTTACTAATACAGCTTTTCAGGGATTGTGATATAAAGTGTAATTTAAATGACCCCTGCTTAAAAACAACAAAAAAAATCCAATTATGTATTTAGATCAGCTAAGTGCATTGTTTTACAATGCTCCAAAATAATATAGTTTTGTGAGAGGGAATAGGGAGGAGGGTGAAGGTCTGAGTATGACTGAGTTAGCTGAGACTCCATTATCTTCATGCAGGAAAAGCATGAATTCTTTATTCACATCACTTATTTGATACAGTTTTCACCCACCTAGTGTGCAATACCTATTGGCTGGCAATTTTCTTACTGCATTTATTGGTCATAAGGTGATTTGTGTGTATGGGCTATGATTCAGGTTGTTTACATTTGTCCTTCATGGGTTCTCATGGAACAGATCTTACTGTTTACACAGATGCATTTATTTTTCAAGAATAGGTTGTTGTGTTAATGAACCTTTCATTCCAAGATTTTTTTTTTTTTTGCATGGGAACTTGCAAATTGCAAATTCAACTGTTGAATAAAACATTGTCTAAACTTAATAATACTGAAACTTAACAGACACAAAATCTACAAAATTAACTTGATAGAACTTAACAGAAGGTAACAGAGCATTACATTATTGGACATTAACTAAACATAACTGCAAATTAAAAGTTATAGATACGACAAGATGTAGCTTATTCTACTGTTATTAACACAAAAAGAAAATGAAAAAGTGAGCAATCCATAAAAGAAATAACAGCATGATGGTATACTGAAGGGATTAAAAGTCGCAACAAGCATATTAAACTCATAAGTAATTTAGTTATGAAAAAAACCCCATGGTTACTGGAAATTTCATGGAAACAGAAATTTAGTAAGACTCTTCAGAGTGCAGGGTTACTGAAAATAAATATAATAACGTGTAATTTCGCAGACTGCTGAAGAGCTGAGTAGCTTCTCACGATTGTATTTTGTGTAATTTCATTTGGCAAATTTGTTAACACTCCTGTTAAAGAAATCAGACTGTGTTGAAATCTTTGCTAGGTAATAAAGCACTGCATTTACTGCTCTCTATCTCTTCAGCAACCGTAAAACTGTAACAAACTAGAAATCACTCAGGAAACAAATTTAACTTTAAAAACCCTATATCAACACTTTTTCAAGCCATACAAACATAGTGCGTAAGGCTCCATCAGACAGAGGCGGTCAGGAGCCGCTCCGCCCCGGAGCGGGGCTGCGCTGCCCGCAGGGAAAGCGGGGTGGGATTTGCTTGGCCCGGCCCCGCCCCGGACCGCGGCACCTCCGCGGTGGAAAAGCGGAAGGGAAAAAAGCAACACAAAAACCCCTTTAAAAACCGCATGTAGCAAAACGGGGGAAAACGCCGCAAACAAACACAGAAAAGGTTAAAAAGGCACAAAGCGCTTGTGGCTCCCACCTGCCGGCCCGGAGCCCGCGGAGCTCCGCGGAGCGGGGCCGCCGATGCAGGGGATGTTGAAAATCCCGCGCAGAGCCCGGGAGGGAATCAGGGAATGGCATTGGAGCCTTCAGCTCCGGGGAGGAGCTGCGAGCAGGGAATGCGCTCCGGCTCCTGCCGTCTGCAGGGCTCGGGCGTTCCGTGTGGAGCCGCGAACCGGCCCGGGGCTCGGGGGCTCCTGGAGGGTAAAACCCACCCGGCGCGGAGCCCCCGCGGCCCCCGCGGCTTCCCGGGAAGCGGAGCCGCCCCCCCGCGCCGCCCGGGACACCGCGTCCCGCCGGAACCATTGTGCAGAAGGGCACGCACACAGATCCCGGCTCCTGGCTGGCTGTGCGGCACATGGCTTAGGCTGAAAGCAGTGTCAAAGTGGCTATAACATTTTTAATAGTCTTTGCAACATGAATAAACGGAATTGGAATGTAGCTTTTCCATCGTTCGTGGGTAGAGGAACAGAAACGGACCTGCAGACACAGGAGATACTGAGAGGTCTCTGCAGCCCGCGGGGGGGAGGGAGGGGGGCCCAGTTCTCGCAGCAGCTGCTGTCCCTTTAGCAGATTGTAAATTTTTAAACGAATTTCTAATAAAATATCATGTAGGATTCTGTGGTTACCATAGCCTTTGGGCGCTGCCCACAAAAACTGCCCCAACTCGCCCCACCTTTTGATGGAAAAGGCATTTTGTACATCTACTCTCACGTTGTTTTCTACGCCGTAGCAATAAAGTTCGTAGTTTCCTTTTATCCTGTTTTATCCCGCAATATACGCAATATACGTGCCCCCACGCGTATTATCGCTTTTTCGTCAGCTGAAATTGGTGACCTAGGATTTCCCGTATTGCTGTTTCTTGTCTGTGTATTTCGTGCAGTCCCGCGGCTGGCCGTAGCCGGAGCCTTTCGCTGTTTGGTGTATTCGCTGCTTGAATCCCGTTTCCCTGCGCTGTTCGTTCGCGACTCTTCCTGTTCAGTCTCTCGAGTCCCGTCTGGGCTTGGCCCGCCGCGTTCTTTCTCGCCGGGTCCTTTTTCTTCGTCTCCCCCGATCGCGTCGGGTCATCAGATATTGTAATAAGTTAGCCGAGACTCCATTATCTTCATGCAGGAAAAGCCAATTCTTTATTCACATCACTTATTTTATACAGTTTTCACACACCTCGTCTGCTGGTAGTTGGTAGTATTGGCTGGTAGTTCTCCTACTACTTCGTTTATTGGTCGGAAGGTGATTTGTGTGTATGTGCTAACTTGCAAATTGCTTAAGTACACTTAGAAGAGTTGACAGGCTAGCTATTGATTTAATGGAGCAGGCCTGATTTTATGAGGCCTTTTTTTTTTTTAATTCTACCTGTCACAACAGCTGAGAATGGGAGAAAGAAAAGGAAAATATTTCTTGGGACATCTGTTTCCAGGGTAAAATGTGTCCCACACCTGTATGCTCAGTTTCCTGTCTGAACTGGCAGCAAGTCGGTGTTGATAGCGGACTTTTTCACTCTCTCTTTGTCACTGCCTCATAAGTTTTAGATGCCTTTTTTGCCATACACTGGGAAATCCTCATCTTTTAGCTTAAAGAAAATTCCTGAGAGCCTTCAAAGGTGTTTTCTGGCAAGACCCGACTACCTGCATTTATGTCAGACACTTAAATGTGACCTACGTGTCCTTGGCCTGTCATTTCGTGCTAGCCCTAGTCCTACTTCACAATAAGCAGTAAGTTTTATTTAAAATGGTAATGTAGGTGTATACTTATGAATGTAAATATGTCTCATTTTGGCCCTCTTTCAGAATTTAAGAATTTGGTCATTCTCTGGAGTTGTTCCAATCGCGTTGTTATAGCTAGTTGTTCCAAGGCTATAGAGGAAGTGCACAGCTTCAGTGCTAACCCAAAATAGAGGCACGACTAAAGAGGTGTTGCAGTACAGCAGCGCTAGTGGGATAATCCTGTTGGCTACTC
This sequence comes from Horornis vulcanius, assembly GCA_013401035.1. NCBI lineage: Eukaryota > Metazoa > Chordata > Aves > Passeriformes > Scotocercidae > Horornis > Horornis vulcanius. The sequence goes on from VZUA01040850.1 coordinate 18,532, forward strand.
AGTCCTGCAGAGAGTTGCCTCATTCATTTGTATTTAACTGCACACTCTGCCTGTATTTTTCCATTGCATTATCTGTGTTTTAGCTACTGCTGTACCTTTTGTTCTTTGATGCATCTTGCTGGAAATGGATGAAAGGCTACCAGTGATAAAGAGTTTATATCAATATTTCCTAGTCTCTTTTTAGGACAAATGAACAAGGGAGACATTGGAGAAATTGGTCTTGATTCTCTTGTGTCATTTCTGCTGTCTTAAATCTCTACCCAAATCCTGCAATTCTCATTTCAGTTCCCATGAAAGAAATTTATATGTTCAGGTTTATTTCTGGCTATTGTTCTGCCCAAAATTAAGGTAACAAATTATTTAGTACATTTGATAAAAGCAAAATTAAAGCAGTGTGTTCCCAGTAATATAATGACGTTCAATGTTCTTCCAAAAATGATGACTTAGTAGCCATAAATCAAAGCGATGCGCCAAACTGCAGATAAAAATAAGGGAAGTGACTGTCAAACCTGTTCTCTGAAAATACAGCTCCTAGCTATAGTTATAAATTATGTAAAAAAATGAACATTAGATTTTCTTGTGTATTCCCAATCTTAAAATGGAATGTTCTTAAGGTGATTATCCTGCCATGGCTGGCATATTTCAAAAAGCAATGTCTTTCAAAAAAAAACCAAACAAAAACTTGCATAATTAGACAGTCTGTCAGAAGTAGAAAGTCTTTTTTCCTGCAGAGATGAAGCAGGTGATCACTCACTCTTCCTATATTTTTTATTGATATTATTTTTATATTAATTTATTTTCTTTTTAAAGTGCAATTTTATTCTCTGAGCCAATTATCTGTTCAACCTACAAATTTAGAAAAGTAAATTTATCTTCAATTAAAAAGGAAAAGCATTAGTGCACTTCTTCACATACATTTCGAAAGTTTTCAGAAGAATGAAGTTTCCTACCTAACATACTCAGAAACTTGGAAACTAGATGATCCTATTCTTTACCTCAATGATTTTTGAAGAATGTCATGTATTTATCATAAGACATTTGCTGGCAAAAGTCTGGGGGAATAGTAGCATTAGTTGTGAATATCCTACTTCTTGACATTTAAATTATACCATTTGGACATTATTCAAAATCTCTTGACATAGCTACAGCAGGTCCCATCCACTGAAATTAGATAGCTGGAAATTCAGTGACAGAAGAAAAAGGCACCTAAAATGTTTGATTACAATGATATGTAGCTGCTTCAGTCATTACAATGTCACAGCAAGGTTATGAGACATTTCCATTTTTAACAATCTTAATGGGTTTGGGTCCGGAAGTCCTTATTAAATTACAGACTATTTGATTTGTCACTCTTAGGCTTAGGCTATATATCTGGGATGGAGGAATAAATGGTAATGTTATCTATCTAGGGAATTAAACTTGATGCTGTTAGTGGTACCAGTACTATTAATGCCAGTTGTATAACATAAGTATGTTCTCTCTGTAGAGTGTGATATTGTCACTGGCTGGAAGTTTCTGAAGCAGTGAAACTGCTTAGTTATCATTTGCCGTAATACTAAACTGTAAATAAGTGCCTAATTAACACAAAAGGAATGGGAAAAAATAATTTCATAAGAAGGCTTGAAATTTGTATAAGCTTAAGGAAAATATAAAAAGAATTAATTTTAGACTTCTGAAAGGTTTTCCAAATCCTTACCACCCCTAAAGTTTTATAAGGAATCATGAGATATTTTTGTCTTGCTTTTTGTGTACATACATTCATTACCAAGTTACCTTGAGTTTGCCACTTCATAGAAAACTGACTGCAGAAAAGTAATAGCAGAGACAAAACCAAGAAATTAATCTTTTTATCCTACTTATTTCAGTTTAGCATTCTCATTGTGATAAACTTGCACTGATAAAAAGTGAGATTTCTAAATGTTTCTTAACATTTGTAAAAATGAAAGTGGTAAGAAAGTGTAAATCATATTTAAATACATTTAAGTATTTATACAAAGGGTTCTAAATCAACTTATCTAAATCAATACTAAAATATTAAAATTATATCACTTCAATACCAGAATCCAAATTTATATGCAATTTATATAGTATGCACTCTTGTAAATCTATATTGTCTTCTAACTTTCAAGGTTAGAATTGTTAATCTTAATATTATTCAATGTTTTGCAGCTAATAAATTTCATTAATAGAAAATATAGAAGACAATCATTTTTGGGCAGGGGAGATTGAACTATTCAGGTTTTTTTAACTTGTACATCGCATGTCTTACTATGAACCTTTAAATTGGTTAATAAAAACAATTTTTAGAGAGAATTGGAACTATTTTAAGACACAGAGAAATTACTTCCAAATGCACAAGTAATTCCAACTGTGATTATTACTCATGATCTTTAACAACTTGCAAATGCTTTAAAATGTCCATTAATGATACATGCTTTCAAAATAGTTTTCTGAGAAATAACTGTGCACTTTATTTTGTGTAGGACTCACTGCTGGTAGTATCTCTAGGTGTACTTTCATTTTTACCATTTCTGATTTTTGCCTTTGTTGTGTATTTTTATGCAGCTATGTTTTTATATTATTATTTCTTATATTCTTTCCTTGTCTTTAAGGAAACTAGCAGAGCTAAAATGTGTACCTTAAAAATACAATAACTGAGATGATAAAAGGCAAAGCAGTTTCTTACTACAACTGTGCTTTTAATGTCTAGCTAAAGTACTATGGGACCATTAGAGAAGCTAGGATGTGTCTTTGACACCCCATAAAAATAAATCTCTTTATCTCAGAGCTCTATTCAGTAAGGTACATCTGGAGAAAAAAAAATCCCATTTGTGTTCTGCGTTAGGAAAAGACTGTCTTCCTAAGAGTATAGAATTGAGCTACAAATTACCATGGTTTTTAGTTTTCTTTTTTCCTGCTTTGAAACCTGTCTACCTACCTAGTGAATTCCTTTTAAGAAAAAATGAAGTATAGCTGAGATAATCGATCTACACAGCCACACATTTTTGAAGACCAAATTCTATACATATATACTCATATCTTTAGTTTAGGTCTATTGTCGTGCAGCGGTGTGAACAAACAAACAGAACAACAAAGACAAATAGCAGGTGTTAACAAACAAATAAAGCATCAAAAACAAGTAGCAGGTGTTAAGAGTCACCAGTTGAATTTAGGAGTGGTAATACTGGCCACTGCCACATTAAACCATGGGCATGGAAATGCCCACGAGCAAGTCACAAACCATTTTTTGGTAGTTGACCTCCTATAATGAAGGAAAGTGAAAAACTGAAGGGATTTACAGAAGCCAATATGCTGAGGGGAAAAGACACCCTGAAAGAACAGCTGGTGAAGACAGAATCTGAATTACCTCTCTATGCTTGGAGAACATAGATGCCTAATGCTGCACTTGACATAGGTGCTTATTTTAATTTGGCTTTTACAAGCCTTAACTTCTTCTGAATTAGAACCATAAATCTTACAGTGACAACTTTTTTCCTACCACCGTACCATTTCTGCACTACTTCATAACTCTCCTGTAGCATAACGTTTCTTACTTTGGTTCGTGGAAGAAAATTTTTGCTTCAGCAATGGTCTGCTTATGTTAACTACAAACTTCTTAAGGAAAAGAGACATAGAAAATGCAAAACTATTCCATTAAATTTTCTGTACAAATATTGTACAAATTGTGTATGCTGCCATTCCACACTATGGTTTTTCACTGGATGTCTTAAAATAACTTCCATTGTAAACCCAAACCTGATTTTTATTTTCAGAATCTTTATAACTTGTTGCATGGCACCAAGATACCAATTCTGTAGACAAGGAATATGTGAGCAAGGTCAAATGCAGATTTTTGGCTTTTAGTCTAGATTTCAGAACATTTACTCTTCTTAAATTAAAAAAATTAAATATTGTGCATTTCTCTAAATATTACATAGCTATCCATCTCTGATTATCACTCCGTTTTTTTGTTGGGCCATATTTCGTTAAATGCCATG
>VZUA01040863.1:2080-15899 GCA_013401035.1 Horornis vulcanius
AATTTTCTTGATAACTGATGCATAGTTAATAGCAGTGAATCCACGAATCTGCTTGATAAGGATCAAACCTCTGGCAAACTCCTAATTTGTCATTTTTCTTTAAAAAAACAAAACCAAGAAACCCAAAACCAACCAAACACACAACCTGAAAATGCTGTACCAAAGCATTCCCAAGCATCCCAGCTGGACCTTACCACCTGGTACTGCAGCAAGTATTTTAAAAGAATGTTGACAAACCCCTGCAATTCTGTCCTGTTTGCTCTTATTTTTGTCCTGTTTTCTTAGAGCAATGTCACCTCATGTCACCTGAGCAGGATTGGAATAAGCAATGCCTTGAGTATCAGCTAAGGGGGTGATGCTTGAGGTGGGGGGAAGTGAAATCTTGTGACTGAGTTTGGGATGAACCTGGTGATGCCAGCTTGGATTTACTGGCCTGTTGTTGTTCTGGTGAGCTGAAGTGGTGACAGCTTTGTGATGAAGCTGTTCGATGAGCAGAGAAGGAAGAGCCAAGTTTAGTCTGGGTGGTTTCACTTGTTGGGAGAGTTTTGGAGTTCAGGTGGGCTGGAGTTTTGGGAGGGGATAAAGTAACCCAGGCTGACTTAGGCCTTACTGGTGGCAAACAGGTGCTGTCAGAAATGCTGGCACTCTTAAGGCCCCTCAATATTATCTGATTTGTCCTAAAAACACAGCAGTTAAGAAGGAAATAAAGTAGGTTTATGTACCAGTAAATACCATTAATTAATATTCCAATGTGGATACTAAGAGTTGTATGGGTTAGAAAGAACTTTTTTTTTAATGCAGAATATAATATTTGAACTTATATGATGATTTTTACCTTGATTGCTAGGAAAAGTTATGAACTTGAATGCCAGACATAGTCTTTCTTCTCCACAGTGAAGTCATAGGTTGGCTTGTGCTGGTGGATTTGAGAGTCATGTCATCTTCTGTAGTAAACCTGAAGGTGTTTTCTCACCTTTATATACCTGTCTATATTAAAAGCAACAGTCTTAAAACCAAAACATTCTGGATATTTTTTTTCCCCCTATTAACTTGTGGAGAAGTGATGAGCTTATACCCCTGAGTAGGATGAAGAGCTTCACTAGGATTCCTCTGGATATCCCTGATGCTTCCAGGGAAATCTGATGCAATGCACAGCTTGACACCTACAATTTAAGTGCAAGCCATAATAGCATCTTAATAAATAGCTTGTCAGAGAGCTTCCAGGAAATCTTTGTCCAGGAGAAAGCAACTTCACTGTGATGTGTCCGGTTATTACTTTTGCTGTAACTTCAAGTTTTTGTGCTGCAATGACCTCTTGATGCCTTGGGCAAAAGTGCTTCAGTGACAGGCTGAGAGAATATGCTGGCCTGGTGTTTTTGGCTGTAGGCTGTGGTATAGAGAATTCAGCTCTTATGGGGTTGCTTTTGTCCATCAGTCATATGGTGGATGCTCTGAGGAATCCTTCATGTTCTCTAGACTGTCATCTTTCATTAAATTCTCCAGTTTAGGAGCAAAAGTTCCCTGTGTTCATTGCAGGGAGGACATGGGTACTAGTAGGGCTCTTCAGCACATCTGTAATAGAATAAATAAATAACTGAAGTAGATGGTGTGAATATTCTTCTTTAAATAACACCTATTCCACATTGCAGCTTAACAACTCACTGCAGTGATATTGTAACAGGTTTTTCAGGGCAAACATAAGGGGAGGGCTGAAGCCAGGAAGGGATAAGGACAAGGAGACAGTTGCAGTGATTCAGGATGTCCTCATGGATTGGTATGAGAAAGTAGCTGTAGGAGTAGCTTGCTGTGGAAGTCCCAATAAACAGCACGCATTTAAAATGGGTGATGGGTGGCTCATCCATCACTGCTCCATGAAACACCTGCCCTATGTCCTTGCCATATAATCAAAAAACCAAAACTCAAATGAGTTTGGAGAATAAAAAGGTTCCTGGGTCTCCATTATTGTGTGGACATGGTGTGGCTGATGGGTGGCTAGTGAGAGCTGAACCTGCTGTTAAACACTCTCAGTGTGAGGACAAGTCATTCTGACTGAAAGCAAAGCGACAGGTTTTACTGGATGATGATGGTTGCTGTTAAATAATGTGAACATGTATTTTGAAATCTGCTTAACTTTTGAGTCATCCTTTATTGCGAGGCTTAATGTGTGCAGGTACTCGTGCTTGATGTATCTGTCTAATGGCATCACTCTTGCCTGTGGGATATAATTGGCTTTCAGAAGATAATTTCAGAGTCCACCCTGTTTTTCGTTTGAACAGTGTGAATGTTTGAACGAAATTAACGTAGGTTTGTTTTTTTTTTTCCCCTCTGGCAGAAATTCACTGCCTCTGTGTTGTTGGGATCACTTGCGACAGAAGTTTCACTGTATGAGTTCAGAGTTTTGCCCCTGGTGCCTTCCTTCTGTTTAAGCACTCAGGCTGGAATGTGCCAGTATAAGTCCTGTAAAACCTCTGCAGCTCGTTTTTGTGTCTTGAGTAGGGGCAAGTGATGTCCCTAAAAGTGCCCCCTTGCTGAGGGATAACCTTTTTTTACACTGTTTAAATTTGTTTATTTGCAGATTGCACAGAAACAGACTTCTGTGTTTTCTGTTGAGTGGCATCACGTGTGTGCTGTGGTGAAAACTGATTTTGTGGACCAGATGTGGATTTGCAGTCAACTTGAAATATCCCTTTGCAAGTAAAGTTTTCTGAATGTGTTAAGTACTACTGAATTTGAGGGCAAGAGACTAAAGGTTAAAAGCTTGTCCCTTTTTCCTCCTCATCTGTGTTCTTGATGTGGCTTTCAAGATTCTTCAAAAGCAATGTTTGGAGGCTCTATTGTTATTAAATATGACTTTTTTCTTTCTGAGCTTCCTCATGTAACCTCTACCAAGTGGGTCACACCGACACTCACAATAATGAGTCACGTCAACAGTAAATGCAAACCATATGGTTTGGTTTTTTCCCTTTTACACATTGCTTGCAGTTACTTTCTAAGTGCTGACTTGAATTTAGACCCTGTTCAGTACCCAAATATATCTTTGGGATGGGGAACTGTGTATTTGGAGGTTTCTGCTGAGGAACCAGGACTTGATGTCATCACTTGCACTACACTAAAATATGATATTGCCAGATTTCCTGTGTAACCTCAGACTTAATCCTTTTAAGTTATTTTTCCCCTGTCTCGATTCATCTGCCTGCAAGTGGGAATGTTGTGAAGCTTCCCTAAAGTCCTGCAAAGCAGACCCATGAGGTGACAAAGAGCCTGGTTTTGGGTAGTTCTCTACAGGTGCAGGATAAAAGATGCTTGTGTTTGGGAACAAGGTGCTCAGAGCATAGGAGGAGAAACAAGCTTGGTGGTCATTTGCTCATACTCCCTTCATAGGTTTGTGACAGCACAGAGACTGGGACCAAAGGATTTTTTCCCTGATAGCCCAAATACTGCAGCCAATAAATCAGGCTTCCCACAGCTTGTTCTTCCAACTGTGCAGTGTTGTGTTAGGGCTTTGAGTCACTCTGGGTAAAGAGCTGGTGGGGTTGCTGCAGCATCAGTGATAGGCAGCAGGGGTTGTGTGGAGCTGCCCTCAGCTTGGGCAGTGGGCAAACAAGCCATGGGGATTTACTACTCATTCTGCTTAGCCCCAGGACCCTGTGTTGTTCTCCTGTCTCATCCCTGTGGTGTCTGTGAAATCGTTGTTGGGGTGTTCATTTTTGGCTATGGTTTTTTGGCCACGTGTTCTCTTTCTTGCTAAACACAGCTCTGTGTATGCTTGTAGCCCATCAGTGGAAATGATAAACTGAGCTTAAAAGTAGCAGTGGAGGAACAAGTTCCTACCAAAAAAAGCGGCTGTGAACTGTGAGTTCAGTGCTTCCCCAGCTATGACAGGGGAGTGAGGTGTCTCCTCTCCTGTCCTTTCCTGTCCTTACCTCCCAGTGTGGAGATCAGGGCTGCCCAGCTGGGCTAGAGGGTATCGGTAGCACACAGAGCATTGCTTTTGCTGCAGGTTACAGGGTGAGCTTGGCATCCCTCCCAGTTTCAGATCCATTGGGAATATAGACTTGGAAGGGGAACAAAGTACTTGGAAAAAGGTGGAGTCTGATCTGCTGGAGAAGCTGGGGAACATGCTGGATTGAGCCATCAGGAAGGGAGTTTGGGCGTACATGTTTTACTCAGTATGCACAGCTCAGCTGATGGGCAGTAACTGAGGCTGTAGTAATTTAATTGCTTTTGATCATGTGCTTATATCCTATTTAATTTTGAAGCCTATTACTCGTGGTTTGATGTTTTCTTCTGGGGGGATGATTTAAAATTGTCCCATAATATTAAGGCTGAAGTGTTGCAAGAGACCTGCGCTGCTGAGCTGGACGAGCCAACACCCAGTGATGTCCTGGGCTTCCTGCATTTCTTGCTGTGTGTTTTGGAAGGTTTGAGGTTGACATTCACATTGTTAGCTCTGTCATTTCTCTAACCTTCTCTTTCTTTCTTCTTCCAGTGGCTTAACCCACGAGTCTCACAGGAAGGATGTTGAACAGGTCTACCTCCGCTGTTCTGAAGGGTCGATAGAGTGGATGTACCCCACGGGAGCACTCATAGTCAACCTGAGACCCAATATTTCACCTGCCTCTTACAAACACTTGACTGTTTGCATAAAGCCCTTCAAAGACTCTGCAGGAGCTAATATTTATTTGGAAAAAACTGGAGAACTGAAACTCTTGGTCCGAGATGGAGACCGCAGCCCCAGCAGAGTGTATTGCTTTGGCTACGACCAGGGGGGCCTGTTTGTGGAGGCCACTCCTCAGCAGGACATTAGCAGGAAAATTACAGGCTTCCAGTACGAATTGATGAGCAAGGGAATAGCAGCTGATTTGCACACAGCTTCTGGTGAGTTCCGGGGTATTGTCAGACTTCCACGTCCTGTATTGGATGCGTAACAGATGGCAGAGTGAGTGAGTGAGTGGGAAAGTGGCTGGATGTGAGTTTCGTGTGCTTTTAAGGACATGTTTTATAAACAGAGCTGTTGCAGAAGAATTGATTTGGTTGTTGATTTGTTGTTGTATTTTGGAAGCTGGTGGCATAGGCTGAACTCCAGTCATTTGTTGAGGGGCACAGTGTGAAGGACTCTCCCCTTGCAGGGGCAGGGTGTATTACAGGAGCTAGCTTTACCCTACACTGAACTCCAGATGAACTGGGCTTCCCAGCCTTGCTGTAACACTCTTCTAAACTACTTTTTTACTCAGTTTTTAAGACCCCGCTGCATGTTTTGAATAATAAACATTTGAACAAGGAGGCACTCCTTTTCCTTGGTTGTTTTTTCCCTCCTTTGCAAGTAGTACTACTTGCTGACCTAATTATTGCTTTTTCTGGTGTTTGTTTGTTTGTTTGTTTAGTTTGTTTGGTTTTGGTTTTTATTTTAATTTTTTTTTTTTCAAATAAGGGAAATGGTGCGTTCTTTCCTCAGCTCTCCTTATTCCACTCTCCTGAGCATTACTGTGCCATGGCAGAGCTCTTCAACACTGTGACAATACTTTTACAGGACAGTGTTGTCTTCTCTCTTTACCATTATGAAAAGCAGGTTTTGTAGGAAGGAGTTTTACTCCGATCAAAAGCTTATAGGAAAGAGGAGTGGACAAACGAAAAGATCTTACAAGCCTGTAAAGTCTGGTACTAAGGAGCATTTGGAACAATGGCTGTAGGTGTGACCTAACTGTGCTGAGCTATTAGACAGTTTGAGAAGAAAAACTGACATTTGTGGAGGATGACAGGGTGAAAGGGGAATTCCCTTTAGATAGGCAGTATCTGGTTCATGGTTCTTACCCATTCAGGATTGCCTCCAGCTTTTGTCCCCAAAACCAAGGAGGGGAGATTTCCAGAGTAGCCCAAGGAATTGCAGATTTAGGGTATTTTGTCTCAAACGACTTCAAGGCTTTCAAGGTTTTAGGTATTTTAAGTGGGGAACCGAATTTGTTTCAACCAGATTTCTCTTTTGAAATGTGGGCTGCCTTTGCTCTTTTGGGTGAAGGCAACAAGACGAGTCCTCAGAGCACTCTTGGGATGACTCAGCCCAGGGCAAACCCGATGTTTGGTTGAGGCTGTGTGGCCCAAGAGCCCTGTGGAGGCTGGCCAGACTCTGCCGTGCTGATGCCACATGCTCTGCCTGAGATGCTGCTTGATAAGCGGTGCTGTGACTAATTAAACTGCAGCTGTATCTTCCAGGGATATCTTCTCTGGGATAAGTGATTGCAGAACTTGTTCCATCCTTTCCCCTCCCCTGGCTGCTTTCCACATCAGGCTCTGGATTGCCTGTTTGTGTTTTTGTGCAGCCCTGCCAGTGTTAGTTGTTGTCACGCCAGCTCGGATGGGGCTTTATTTTTGTGCAGCTCTGAGCTGGACTCGGCTCAGCTGAGCAGAGCTGGGCTCAGGGCTGATGCAGTAACCTCGGGAACTGACAGGTGGCAGCTTTGCCATTAAAACAAAAAAAATATAAACACAAATATTCTAAATTCGAAGTCACTGCCTTTAGTTTTGCCATGCTCACAAGTTGTAGCTTATTATTGGCCATTCTGCATTTTAAGCAGGCTGCTCTGCTACATCCAAGAAGTGCTGTAAATGAAGTGGGGTATCTCTGCTGAGCTGCTTTCCCAGTAAGATCATTTGTGCAAAGATGAATACACTGTGCAGAATGTCAGCTATGTAGTAAAATTCCATTGCAGAAGACATTAAATACATTGTTTAATCAGTTATTTGGAGAATGTTCCCAGATTTAGTGCTGCTTTTAGGCTGTGAGGATGGAGGCACAGACAGGCTAATGAGAAGTCACTTGAACTTACTAAGAAAAGTCCTGTGCTCTTTTTTTTCTTTCCAAAAAAGTTGAACTTGCTTTTGCATATAGTAAAATAACACGACAGAAGCACTGCTTATCACTCCTGGATTTAGTCTGCACTTAGGGCTTCTCCTGAGCTTTGCTAGCATTGAGGACTTGCTGCTGACATCCTTAACCAGCACAAACTGCTGTGTTTTCAGAACTAAATGCCCTTCTTTACACATCAAATCTTGGAGCTTTTTAAAGTTGATGGGAGTATTTTTTTCAGGGGCGTTCAGAAGTCAAACTGAAGATTGCATCCAATTACAGCCTTCCTCTTTAATAGGCACATTAAATCACTTTTTCAGTGACTGCTGTATTTTCAGCTGTAACAGACACTGGTTGAATTTCAGTGCTGTCTTATGAAACAATGTGGTGGGGAGTCTGCTCCATTCTCCAAGTGTCTTGTTTGGCTAGAAGAAGCTTTTTAATAGTTCATCAGCAGAGCCTTCAGGGCAAACTGGGGATCTCTATTGTATTTTAAATGATTGCTCTTGCCTTTTTTTGGATCCCCAGACTCCAGGGAGGGGCTGTGCAGGGTGAAAACACGATGAAAATGCCATACATGACTCTTTCCACTACTCACTTAGATGAGCACTTTTATTTTCCTATAAATATCTGTACGTCTGGGGGAACTGCCAAATAGCTGCCTTGTGAGGCTTCCACAGAGCAATATATTGGAGGCTCTTTGCAGTTCGTGGACCTCCTTTCTTCTGGAGCTGCTTCTAATTTTTCTGAGAAACCTCAGACAAAATGCCCTTTACTGAGCTGTTCATTTGGAGGGGGAGTTTACTGAAGTCACTGAAGGTTTCTTCACTGGAGAGGAGGCTCAAGTCAGAGGCAAGTGCTGACCTTAAAGGAGCTGAAAACTGGGATTAAGCTTCTGAATTTCCTACCACCCTTGCTTCTGTCTCTTGTTCACAAACTGATGTTTGAGGCTGCTGCAGCCTGGAAAAACGAGGCTGCTGGTGTCTCAGTTGCAGTTTGAGAGTTTAGCAGAGCTGGCAGTGGGTGTGAAGATGTGACAAAGATGTGAGGTGCTATTGTAGATGGGATCTGAGATGTGCTGAGCAGAAGAAGCTGCGGTGCTTCTGCTGATGGCAAAGAGCTGAAAATCGCAAATATTGCATGATTTTCATGCTACTTCAGAGTGGGGAGATGACGATCATAAAAGCCCCAGGTGTGGGGCTCAGTAATCCAGCCCCTTCCTTGTGCAATAACTACTTGCTAACAACTTCTCCCTGCTTTCCCTAAGTGCTGTGTTTGTTTCCTGGTGATAATTGTTGTACTCTGCCCTTGAATTTACTCTCTCTTCCTAACCCCGGCATCCCAGTGCTGATTAAAGGGTGTAACTCATCTGTTTAATACCTTAATGACCTGTCCTTAGAGTCCTGACATTGCAGGGTGCATCAACAGATCAACAATGCTTGGCATGGTGCCTGTGGTTTAATTAGAAATCTTCAAGTTTTATTAGTTTACAGCCACTCTTTCCTACTTAATCAGAGTCTAGCAAATAATTCAGTAGAATTATTTGCAGGTTCTGCATTTGCCTTTCCTTTTCTTTGCAAAGGTTTAACGACACAGGGCAGTCTTAACAATTTTCTAGATTTGGGGATTTAACCCTTTTCTTGGCTCTGACTCTGCCATACCACATTCTCTCAAGATTTTCCTAAGTGTAGGAAGAATTTGTACTGTACTGATAGATTTTAACTCAGATTGCTGATCTCTGGTATGGAAAGTTTTTTACCATGATAGTAACAGTCAAAACAAGTGCATTTCTGTGGGGCTGTACTTTCTTAAGCTGGGAAGAGGAGTGAAGGCAAGCATGCCACAGTGCTTGACATCATTTAATGGGAGCAGGCCCTAAGAAGGGTCACCTTGACAATTCAGGCACCTTGATGGGTGTGTTCTCTCTTCATAACCAAAGTGATGGTTGACTGAAAGTGCTTTTGATTTCAGATTAGGCTTTGGGTTGCACCCCTCTATCATTCCCATCCACGCTGATGCTCCATTAACTCCAGCCTATGCTCTGCAGCCCTGCTCTGAAGCCTCAGTGTTTGCCCAAATGAAGAACTGAGGCGCTGTGACATTTTGGCCTGAGGCCACTGGAGAATCAGCAGAACTTGTTGAAGTTGTTGAATTCTGTTGATTCTAATCTTTCCTGCTTGTGCTGGAAGAAAATACTCTGAGTATCAGCTATGCTGCCTATACTAGCAGGGAGATGGAGGTTTTGGCAAAAGTATTGTTTGCCCATATACTCCCTGCAAGTTTTCTGAGGTGCTGACCCACATGAGCTTCTCAGCTGTGCCTGGTTTAGGTCTGCCTTGCACCACTGCACGTGCTTGCATTAAATTTCTATGAAAACTGTGAAGATCCTTGGAGAGTAATTTACTTTTTGAGTACTTCAGCTTCTGCACAACTAATCTGAAACAAGAATCTGTAGGTTTGACCAAACGTTTTGGAGAGGAAGGTGAATCCTCATCCTCATCCCTGTCCCACCAAATGAGCTTTTGTTAAAGTCTGTGTTTCAAGAATGTCTCATCAAGCTCTGGGTCCAGCTTTGTTCAAGCTGTGTAGTTTGCTTTTCCCATTGCACACTCATGGGGATGTCTGTAGTTTAGTTGTCAGAGCTCAGAGTGCATATTGAAAGCCCTTTCATTACCCACCTGCTTTTGTGCAGTAAAGAAGTCAAACTTTAACAAAAATGCCCCTTTATCTTGATGGCATCTACAGACTTAGTGCAGATTCTATTAACTGTTTTATATGTTTTCTTTATTAATGCTGGGTACCTGGCTGAGAATATTAATACATAGGAGGTACAACACTTGTGTGGGTATCTGAAAAACAGGGCAAAACCAGATAAATCCAGTTAAGTAATTGACATTATTCAGCTATTTCCTGTGTTAATTCACTATCCTGAGAAAACAGATCAGAAATTCAGGAAGCTCAGAAGTATTTGGGCTAAACCAGTGTTTCTGCTAACAAATGGCTTTTTAAAGCACCCTTCTTAACTTCTTTAATGCAGTGTGTGTTTGGCAGAGGTGGTGCACCAATCTCTGCAGGTATCCTCCCAGGGCTCTACAGTCACTCCACCTTGTAAGCTCCTAGTCTCATGCTTTCCTCTGATTCCTCACAAATATCCAATCTTTAAGGTTTTTTTTTTTTTTCTTTCTTGGAGACTGAATGGGCTGCTCAGCTTTTTAACCTGAAGCAGCAGATTGTAGAATCACAGAATGGTTTATTTTGGAAGAGACCTTTAAAGTCCACCCAGCCCAGCCCTCTGCAATGTGCAGGGACACCTTCCCCTCATTGCTCTGAGCCCCATCCAAGCTGGCTTTTAATGTTTCCAAGTTTAGGGCATCTGCCACTACCCTGTGCATCCTGTTCCAGTATTTCACCATCCTCACACTGGTGTATTTTTCACTTCCTGTCAGAGTGGAAACTTTCTGGTGTTTTGTGCCAGGGCTGGCGAGCAGGAGGCTGTGGCTGCTGTGCCCTCTCTTTGCCAGGGTAACCATGACCGAGCTCCTCGCTGCTGGGGGCAGAGGAGGTGATGGAGAGAAGCACCTGGAACACTTAAACTGAAAGTCCCCGTGACCTTTATGCCTAACCTGAATAATTGTGACCCTCTGAGATGTTGGCACTGTGCTGTGTGGCAGAGTGGGAGCACACCCCATCAGATGATGCTTTGTGTTTCTCCCCTCCCTGTTTTCTGTGCAGGTTAAAGCTCTCATACCTCTTAGGGCTGAGGGGTTAGAGCTGGATGGTTTTTAAGGTTCTTTCCAACCCATACCATGCTGTGACTCTATGAAAGTGCACAGAACAGATTGATACTATACTCCTCCCATTTGGGGTTTGCTGGAGAAATGAATAATAAAGAGCAAAGTTGAGGGATCTGCCCTATAGGCCTGTGCATACCTTGCTGGGTGGCTCACCTGTGCACCTAAAGCTTTGATGATTTGTTTGACTTTTCTATAAAAGATCATAAACCAATTTTAAGAGGAAAACATCAGAAAGCAGCCTTTATTGCAGTTTCTTAAAATACCATGCAATTAGTGGCTGTATAAGGGATCCTTCAGACACTCCTGTTCTAGGATACAATATTTCAAATGTTTGGGTTTTTTTTTTTTTTGGTGTGCGCTCCCCCTCCTTGCCGGAGTCTGTCCACACTGGCTTTGTCTTCCCCATAGTAATGGCTGATCCAAAACTTGGTACAAAGTAACCATGAAAACATAAACAACATTCCCTAACCCTAATGTGCAAAAAACACCTTTAAAGCTGGTTTTTGAGGGCGTGCCACTGAACCATGTGTCATGGAGCAGCACCTAGCTGGATCAGGCTGGCTGCAGTATAACACTGCCTGGAGTGGGATTAATTTTGAGAAGCTGGAAACCTGCTGCAATTATTCATGTGCCTGAAGTGGTCAGGGTTGCAGTGAATGATTGACTGGGTGGGGGAGTTTGAGAATATAAAGTTTTTGATTGTTTTTCCCCTGTGTGGAATGGTTTCAAAGTGCTGTTCCAATGCTCAGGGAATGCACATACTTGTACATCATCTTGAACTGTTTAAGGGTGATGTTTTGGGGACCTGCGTCTGAAAAATGTTGGACTAAGAAGCCTTCACCTAAAAGAAAGCCCCCACCAAAATTGGATGAATGCCCAAATTTAATCTCTCCTTCCCCCAAGAGAATGGCTTTGCCAGCATCTTCTCTGGCCCTGCTTGTCCTTTGATGTTGTTGGACAGGAGTCGGTTTTGCAGTGGGCAGAGGAGGTGACAATGGGGCTGCAGTGATAAATACACAGCTGCAGGGGAGAGGGGGATAGAAAATAGCTTATTTTTGCTAGACTGGCCACGAATGCCGTTAGCTTATTTCTCAACTCAGTGGGCAGTCAAAACCAATAAGCAGTCAGGTGTATTGTCCGGGCAGCTGGGGCTCTGCTCTGCTCTGACCTTTGTGTACCACCAAAGATGGTCCCAAACAGAGCTGCAATCCAGCCCAGTTGCTTGGCAGTCTTTAATAATGCTCTGTGCTTGCTCTGCAAAACTGTTTAGTTTGCTAATTCCTGAGGCTGTAGTTAAAGAAGGGATGAGAGGGCGGGGAAGCTGCATTCCTCTTCCCACTGACTGAAACATGGGCCAAATCTTTCCTGTGTTGGAGTCTTGAGTTGCAGGACAGAAAATCTCTTTCACCTCAATCTGTGCTAGAAGCCAGAAAATATTCACTGAAATATTGCACAGATACTTGGAAGATATCCTGGACCTAAAGCTGTGATATGTTGTGTCTGACCTTGGGAGGTTTAATGCTGGCTCAGAAAAGCTGCTGCCCTGTGACAGCCTTGATCCAGTTAACCTTTGGTGCTGGTTCAGATTTGTGGAAGGATTTTTTTTGGTAAGGGTTGTATGGGCACCTCCTTTATGGGGTTTGAGCATTAACTCCTGCAGTGGGCATCACCTCTGGTGTTTGCCCATATCCCTTCTGTACTGAAGCCCTGGGAGAGCTGAAGTGATCAGTGGTGCTGGGAAATGCACACGGTGGTGCTGGGAAAAGCACAGGCATTCCATTGCCCTGTCTGCCTGCCAGGATCATTCCTGTTTGTGCAGGATGCACCTCTGTCCCACCAGAACTGCCAGTAGCTTTACCTCAGTCTCTTCTATCTGCAAATGGATGTCAGAAATTTGAGAGAAAATAAAATGTTCCTGTGTGGAACTGGTGAATGAGCTTGATATGACCAAGCAGGGTGTGCTTTTAAGTAAAAAAGGGTGATGTATCTCAAAGCTTTTACTGTTACAAATAAAAAGTTTTAAGTAGCTTTTTTTGAGGTTAAATGAACAATGTTACAGCATCGAGATCTCTTGCTGTGTAGGTACAGCCCCTCCACAGCCCTCCCCAAGAACAGGCTGATCAAATGAACATGGTTTTATAAAGAAAACTGGCCTTGTTCCTTCAGAGCTCTCCCACATGCCAAAAAGAATTTTATTTCTAGAAACAGAAAGAAGGACCTGTGTGTGGAGCTGAGTGCATGTATGCTCCCTTTTTTTTTTTTTTTTTTTNCACTTAATCTTTGATCTGTCATTACTCCACTCTCAGAGTTTAACTTTAACCAGCCACTTGTTCCTTAATTCTATTCCTCTGCTCCATCAGAGGCATTAATGGACCGGACCGCAGGGGAGGAGGGAGGGGAGGCTTTTGTGTTCCTGGCAGCTTTCCAGCCTGGTAGTAGGTGCTGGCTCCAGCCTCCCCTATGGCCCTGGCAGGGGCAGGGAGAAGTGCTTGGCTGCACAATTTCCCCAGGGCATGGGAGTGAAAAACACCTTACTTGTTCATTTTCTGCTGTGCAAGCACTGCATGACAGCTGAGCGCTGTGTTGGCTATCAGAGACAAAGCCCAGCAAGACATCAAACACTTTATAACTTCACATTTTCCTACATCTGACCCAGGCAAGCTTTTACAAGGGCTTGACATGACGTTTTCTTTAGAAGAAAGAAGAAATATTTTCAGAGTGGATTTCTGGAGGGGATGAACCAAGCCAAAAGTCTTTGTGGGTTTTGAGTCAGGGGCAGCATTTCCTTTGGTCCTGCGTGGCGGGGTGCAATGCTGCAGCTGCCTGTGCTGGCACGTTCTCCTGGGGTGACAGCAAGGGATACTCTGCCCCAGCCCTTCTGCTGCAGGTCAGAGGGGATCAGAGGAGCCCCTCAACCATCCAGAGGCACCTCTGACTTCCAGCAGCTCGTTTCTCCTCATGCTTCCCACTCCTAATCCCCTCTGGGCAGTAGCGGTAGGTTTGAGGAAGGAGAGAGGTATTTTCTGTGAGATAGTCAAATAGAGCTGCTTTTTTATGGCTTTATAGTGGTGTCTTGTGCACGTAGAGCAGGAGAAACTCCCAGCAGTTATCTTGCTGCCATCTTTTCCCTTTAATTGCAGTTAGGGAGGGAGAAGAGGAAAGCAAAAAAAAAAAAAAAACC
>VZUA01040864.1:35367-55112 GCA_013401035.1 Horornis vulcanius
AGCTATTATCTGTGTATTTCAAATAGGCCAAAAAAAAATTGATAGTTATCTGAATAAAGCATCTAACTTTTGTCTTCCATTTGATCTTTCTAGCCATATGAATAACCCAGTCAATATCAGAGGCTATCTCAAGCCTAGAAGAAAGTAGCTGAGAGGAGATATTATCTTTCTCCACTGACTTATCTCAGAGAAAAAGCCCATGAATAATTTCATAACTTTCTGACACACTGGACTGCAAATACATATACAGTGGAAGGCATCTTGTTGCTGCTGTATATTTTCAAATACTTCTTTTTCAAGTTCTTAATTGAAGAAAAATCAAAATACATTTTTCCTCAACCCTGTCTCTTGCCCCAGTTCACTGAAGGAATCTTTTTCTGGATACCTGTGTTCAGTGATGTAAGCCTAGTCAATAAATTCAACTCTGGGTGTTCAGTTGCAGTATAGAAAGGCTAATACAGCTGGGACATCAGACTTGATAACCTCTACTCTTTGTATCTGTGGTGGTCTCAGAAAAGTACAAAGGGAGATAAATATATCTCTTCTCATCAGTACAGGCTATATTTGGAAGATCTCATGTGATGTAAATTTCCATTGTTTAATCACTCCAGAAGAAAAAACCCAACACAACAACAACAACAAAAAAACAACCCCAAAAAAACCCTTACAAGTTTTCAACCCCTGAAACAATGATGGAAAATCATGGTGTCCCCCAGTGTCTGTGGGTCAATATGTCCTTTGGGAGATTAGAGGTGCCTTTGTGCAGCATTTACAAGATTACTGTGGAACTAAATGAGGGCTCTCTTTCACATTTGAGTTGCTCTTGAACCTCAATGAAGCTGATGTAATCAGCAGGTCTATGTGTAGGGCAGCAGAGGCTGTCAAATGTTGAAACAGAAAATGGGTAACAGAAAATGTCAAAGGGAAACAGACCATAAGAATGGTGTCTGGAGCACAACTGTTTGGTCTTGCTCCATTTCTCAGATTGTGCAGAAGAAATGAAAGGCGTGAGTTTTATTTTTCGTAAAGCTTACTCACAAAGGAGGGGCATGTCCTTGTAGTGGAGACTCTAAAATCTCCTTGTCTTTATTCTGGAGTGGGCAGGGAGCAAGTATTGTGTCCTTTTTCTTTTTGGTACTGCAGTTTCGTTCACCCTCTCTACCCCTGGAAAGGCCGAGATAAAGTGTGATTGATTACCTGCTTGCATCTACAGCAATTTATCATATTCAAAATGCTAATTTGGACCTATTCATGCCCAGGTGAGAGAGTATCATTTCAGAGGCTTATTTAAAATCCTCTATCAGTTCCCTAGTTCTTTATTAGCATTGAGAGATGATATTAAATAAACACGAGGTTTTCCCCCCGAGCATCAGAGTGTCACGCTGTGTCAGGCCCATAAGATACATCATGGGTGCTTGGATGACAAGGATGGTCATCTGAAACACAGGTTCATACTTGTATGAGGCCCACTGAGGACACAATGCTGTCGTTCACCACTGACCTTATCCAAAGTCCATGTCTTTGTATACCCAAAGAATTCTATGTCACCATTCATTCTGAATTTGAATTTTTGTTGAAGTTCAGCTCAAAGAAGAGCAAAGTGACAAAAAAATCCCATTTCACTGGAGAAACAGCCATCACCTTAACAGATACATGGATGGCTTTGATTTATTTAGGAATCACAAGTAAGACTTCTCTTTATTGCTAAATCATTGGTAATGAAAATAAGCCTGGAAAAGCTGGATCCATTACACATTTCGTTGTGTTTCTCTTCATTGGTTAAGATTTCAATTCCGGAGTATTCAACAGTTCCTTCAAAAGGTGAGTCTAAATGTAGTTCTTATTCTGGACTGCATTTATGTTTGGTGATTGGATCAAGTCTCATAAATATTGTGTATAAACACCATAGAGAATGTTAATTTCTAAAGTGACTGTAGAATTGTCTTGGGGTTGTTAGGAAAGAGTTAAAATAATTTAAACATCCGAATTTGAAAAAATTAATCCCACTCTCATAATGTGATTGCCAACCATCATAATAACATCCAGATTTTTGTGGACTGGAAAGCTCTTTATAGGAGAGGTCGATACTGTTGGCCCTGATTAAGCTGAGAAATCTGGGGTAGAGCAGAGGAACAGGCCCAGAATCACTCAACCAGTGATGGAAGTGACAAGAACAAAGTCCAGATCCACTTCATCCCAACCCAGTGAACTTTACAGAGGCCATTAAACATCACTATTCTCATTTTGTGAAGCGCAGAAACTGACCCTAAGCAGAATGGAAAGGCATAAGACCTCTGTCCTAGGTGGCCAAAACAGGATGCCTCACCTGGGGCATTAATTTCCCAGCTCAGACTCTGGGCATTCTTTCATTCCTTGTACTGTTATTCCTCCTGATTTCTCTGATTTCTACATAGTCTGTTCTGGCATTAAAAAAAAATAAAAAATGAAAAACTCCATAACCCTGGGGGTTTTTTTTTCTGAATTCCAACCAGACCATTATGCTGAGCTGAACATTTCTGAATTGAAGCAAGTCCAACTGCAGTAGCCTTGCCATAGGCACACCCTAATTAACAGCAAAAATTTCCATATGTTCCACCCTTCACACAGACGTGACTGTTCTGTGACCCAAATGCTCTCATTTGTCTTGTGTAGGAGAGTTTTCACACTGGGGGCCGCTTTGACTTGTGTCATTGCCTACATCTGCCTACCTTTCAGGTGTTTTCCTCTTGCTTCATCTCACTGTAAAGTTATGATGTTGAATTTGTGCCATGGCAATTATTTAGATGGTGACAGACTGGCATCATAAAGAAGAATGATGGTGACTTTGCTGAATAATCAAGCAAAGTAGCCCAGTTCTAGGTAGAAAAGGTTCTTTTTTAAGAAAACAGGAATATCTTCGAAACAATGGGAGTAAAATAGCTAAAGTCAATATGCTAGCTGCATGAACAAACCTTTTTATCTCCCTCCTAGTGAGCAAAGCCTTCTACTGATGCACAGTAGATTTTTGAGAAACATTCAAATCCTGGAAACTCTCGCAGTGCTTTTTTGTAGTTTAAACTTACGTATCTGTATTTCTTTTTTCTTTTAACTGGGCAGGGATGGGTCTTGAAGTCTTTTGCATGAGCCTTCCATGCTGCTATTATAACTGTTAGAGTTCTATTGTATGTATGGGGCAAGAGGTGTTCATTGCACTTTTTGGAGTAAAGAAATGATAAAGTTTTGCCTCCAGCTGCCCTGAACCATCTAAACAAAGTGAAGCTTGGGTGAGGCTGGAAATAAACTCTCCTGTGATAGTTCTGTACTCTGAACTTCAAATGCAGGCAGTTAATGATATTTACTATTTGCTCAGGTTTTTTAGCCAGTTTCCCCTTCTTTTGACCGCGGCACTGCATGCCTCACTCTAGCATGGGAGCAGGCTGGAACATCTGTGGTCCTTCTATCCCTGTCTTTCATGAAGGCATTGTACACTGGGGCAGCCTCTGAGTTACCCAGGTTTATGACAAGACATGGCCTGTACAGTATCATAAGTAAATAACCAACAGGCAAGGATAAGACCTGATAGTATTGTTTTTGTAAACATATGCAATGAACAAATCACACCAAAGCAGAGGATTCTTGTAACTGGACTTCTACTGCAGAAATTCATCACTTCTATAGCCCTTGTGTTCCTGGCCAATAATAGCTGTTCCTGCCTTAGAAAAAAATGCTATGATATATTTATCTCCCCTTCCAGGTTCTAGTGGTAGCTGTGTCCTATGCGTTTTGTGGGATGGTGTTTTCCAAAACTGCACCACATCTTTTTGGAGTCAGTTGAAAACACCGTGGACATCCAAGCCAGACTGCTATTCTTTAAGGGGGGCATTTTGTCTGTACAAAGGATCTATCTCCACCTTAGCTGTGGAGCCACCAGGGGTTAATGGGGTATTTCACAGGTCTCAAGCCAGCCCTCTGCAACAGGAATGAATTCACTCCAATCCTGTTTGTGTTAAACCCTATGCAAATACAACATCCAACATTTCTTCCACCTGGCTCTGTACCACCTATCTTTATTTTTTGCTAATTCCCCAAAGCCCTAATTTGCAGTGCTGGTAAGAAAGATCTGACAGGAACATATGACAGCTCTGGCCAATCTCTCCCCTTAGATGTAAGAAAGACAGTTAATAACCTTTTTAGAAGGATGAGACAAAGAGCCTGTATATATCATCTCTATGTATTAATATGCTACATATGTGGCCTATCCACTGCATCTGTCTAGGGAAAACACAGGTTTCTGATGTTGCTGTAGGCTGCTATTTTCACAGTGCAGCTGAAGAACGTGTTGGTGCCGTCTTAGCCAGTTAGGTCAATCAGTCACCTAAAACATGTCTCTGCCCCAAAGCATTCAGGCATCTCAGCTAACAGGAACACACCTTCTACCATCATTCGAATTTGGATTTTAAAAAGAGGATATAAAGAGATTCTTTATGTTGCAGATTCTCTTAATTTTCTGTGTGTTTGGGGGAACCTCCAAATTTTTAATATTTAAAATAATTATGAATTGCAGCTTTTTTCTTAAAACTTAAGTTTATCACAGATGTTTCATAGGTATATTCTAAGGCATTTTAATGGACTGTGTATTCAGTGACCAAT
Source organism: Horornis vulcanius (assembly GCA_013401035.1). Taxonomy (NCBI): domain Eukaryota; kingdom Metazoa; phylum Chordata; class Aves; order Passeriformes; family Scotocercidae; genus Horornis; species Horornis vulcanius. The sequence goes on from VZUA01040864.1 coordinate 39,997, forward strand.
CCTGAAAGACCTTTGTAAGACTACAGAGCTGTACTGGGGTTAGTCAGCATCAGCCAGAGGGAAAGCAGATTCATGTGAATGTGGATCCAGAGACATTTGGCAGTGGCTTCTCTGTGATAAAAATTAGGTAAGATGCCTGTCTCTCAGCCTCCTTTTTGGGTAATACAACACTCAGAGACAACCTAGACACAGCACAAAGGTTTAGCATCAACCTCTGAACTGCTGCAGCAGAAGTGTGACAAGATTGTGCTGGTGCTGTGCCCATCACATTCCTTTGTCTTTCTTCTTTCCAAAAATCTGGCACAAGTGCAACAGAGTGAAAAAAAAAAAAGTTTAATTCAAGGATCACAAAGCCAAACTGCAAGTCAGATTTAGCTGGAGATCCAAAAATATTAGCTTACAAATGAGAATGGAAACACTCCCCCAACAGAGTTCAAAATTTTTGGCAGCCTGCCTTGGCCCAGGGCTGTTGATACCTCAGATCGACAGAAATCAGTGGGAAGGGTTGTGTCTGCATGTGCTTGCTGAGCAGTCCACAGTCCACAGGTTTGCTGCAAATCCTCGGAAGGCTCAGCTCCTGAGCCCATGGGGCCATGGCATGCAAATCAGTTCCTGGGATCCACTGGCAAGGAGAGGCAAAGCCATGTGCAGTCTGTTATCTTCCCTAAATATCTGTGGCGTCAACAAACGCTTTATAGCAATAACAGTTATTTGGTTCCCCCAATTCAATTGTGTTACAAGAACATATTTATTACTCGGCTGCCTAGTTTCTGAGGGCAGTGCAACAAAAGCCTTGGCATGGCCAGAGGCTCTGTATTTGTCAGCAATTTGAGGGGCTCGCCCACTGAGTGCTCATTTTGGGAGGGTGTGAGAGAAGAGCCCGCCGGCAGCGTCTTCGCTAAGCGAGCATCAGCGGCGAGGCGAGGGCGCCGCGGAGGGCGAGCCGTGCGGGTGTGATGGCCCGAGAGAGGGAAACAAAAGGAGGCAGGAACGCATTTCCTACTCTGGGGGAGCAGGGAAACCGCTCGCCTGCCCATTCGTCGCACGTGATGGAGGCAGGAGCAGAAGGGAGATTTTCAATCCAACTCAGCTGTCTCCTCCTGGTGCCGGAGAGCGGTTGCCATGGATATCTGCTGATTGGAGGGCACCGGCAGCGCCGCGGCTGGGGGAGCTGTCTGGGGTGAGGGATGGACTGGAGGATGCTCGTGGGTGTGGGGGGCAGCAGCAGGGATGTTTCCACTGGCAGGGAAGCTGAAGTGATTTTGGAATGGATGAGGCCTTCCCAAGAATGTGGCACCCACGGCGCCCCCCGCACCCCCCTCCCGCCACCTCACGGCAAGACTATCCGACTACTGAGCCTTGGGATGGATTAGCTGTGCCCCGAGAGCTCTCAGAGGGTGATTTCTGAGCCATACCTTTGTTATTTCACTCTGTGTGTGTGTGTGAGTGCATGCAAAATTTGTCTTTGAAGCCCCTGGTCCTGCTCTCTAGCTGCAAGGCAGGTGCAGAGCTGCTATTGTCCATAAAATTGGCATTGCAGGACTGTCTGCACGTGTGTGTATGTGCAGTGCCATACTGGAGGTTATGGTTTGTGGCTCTTTTCTCTCTTAAACAAAGAACCCAGTTGCACAACTTTATTTTTGTGACCCTGGCTGCTAATTTCAATGATGGTTTTGGGTGGACAGAAATATTTCTTGTGTGAATGAAAATGCTGTGATTGTCTGAACCTGTGTGCTTCTTGCTCTGCTGCTCACGTGCTGCAGTCCCAATCCTCTCCTCTTTTACTATTGCTCAGGAATGGTAAATGCCCATGTGAAGAATAACAAACTACAGTTATTCTGTTTTGCTGAATTAGCAAGAATGAACTCAAGGTATCCTCTTCTGAAACACTATTTAATAATGATATGTGACTAATATTTTTTTACAGCCCTGGTCCTTTCAAGCCATGTACTCATTGGGTTGGCTGCTGCCACTGCAGTTTAATTCAAACCTCCCTGTTTGAGCTCCCTCCCAGCATGAACCTATAAAAATAGGACGGAATTTGCCTGAAATATATGAAACACATAGATCTCAGCTTGTAATCACGTCCTCCTCTAAGTCAGTCCTCATGAAGTGCTGTTAAAGGCTGTGCTTCATGTGGGTAGAATCCAGCATGGAACACAGAGGTGAGGCCTGAGGAGGCAGCACTGGCCTTAGCTGATATGTGGCTCATTTAGTTGTGATGTACTGGTGATAAACGTCTCACAGAGGACACAGGATGGATTTATTTTCATTAAATGAAAAGAAATACATACATCATTGGTTCTTTATACACTGTGCATGGAAGCACATCAATGAAAATTTATTCCTAGGGGTATGCTCATCTCTAGGCAATGTTCCTGATTCAAGATGCTCGGGAGCTGAAGAGTGATCCGGTGAACATGAATATGCTCAACCTTAGAAACATGAGTAATAGCCACATTCAAGTGTCATCAAAGTCAAGTATTTTCAGGATCAAAGCTTTAAGGGTGCAGTCTTGTAGAAACACTCCACACATTCTGATTTGATGCACAGAAGTATTTGAAAATGGCAATATTTTATGGCTAAGGACATTTTATGATATAAAATACCAGGACAGTTATTATGTAAAATACTGAAAGCAACATCTTCCCAGAGAACATTTTTTATGATGGCTTTCTACACAGGTGATTATGGGTACTGGTGGATTTTCACTTTGAGAAAGACTTTGAGCTAATAACAGAATGATTATGGAGTTAATGTGTACCTGCGTGCACCCTTGGTAAGTGCAACGTGTGCCCTAAATGTCACAAGGCAAATTAATCCCTGATGTAATATTGTTAATTGGTAGGGTTGAATTGGTTGTGAATGATTAGTCCATTATGAATCACTATAAATCCGTTCTAGCAATTGGGCAGATTTTCTTGTTTAGAGGAATAAAAGGAAACAGCAATCATGTTTCTAATCAGCTGTCATAGTCTAAGTAATAAGGGTAGTACTGAATCTTGATTTTCTGTATTTAATAGGAAAGGATTCTACACAAAGGCCAAGAAAAAGGGAGATAATTCATCTGATATGTTATCTTCATAAAACTATGGACACCAAAGCTATCAAAAATTCAAACCCAGAAGTGACTAAAGCCAGATTTAACTGAATGTTAGGAGGGAGAAGCTGCATTTTTGAAAGAGTGACATATATTGATGTACAAAACTTAAGTAATTAAATTCTATCCAAATGGGAATGAATGCACAGCTAGTCTTGGAGTTATTAAAAATAAGGCATTTGGGGTAACACATAGAATTAAGGGATTTGAAGGTAAAATGTGAACCCTTGGCAGGCAAAGTTCCAACACATCTTGTCAGCATGGGAGGGGGCCTGGGAGAAGAAATGGAGGTCCACAGCTAGGACATGCTGAACATTGGGACTCACTCCATATGAGGAATTTGTTACATGTGCTATCTGTCACTGAGGATTGAAAAGCAGATAAAAGATATGGGAAAACTGATTTATGTCATAATTTACTAAAGTAAGCTTAACATTGTTGTGGAAAATGTCCTTAATTTGGTTCTCAGACACTTGTCTGTAGGAAAATGACATATTCTGCATGACTTTTTACTTCTCTGTAACTTACTTCCCAAACTGATCTGCAGGCTCTTGTCCTGCTGCTTTGCTCATCACTGTGCCATTGTCCTGCCTACCTTTACCATATTCTAGCTCTTTGTTCTGTCCATCTGCCTTTTGCTGTATTATTTCTTATTACCCACAGGACAACAAAAAAAGTTCTGCAGTGATTTAAGCATTTTACATAATTCTTAATCTGCAAGGAAATTTAATATGAAGTGTGGACAGAATGGAGATAAAGCCATGTTAATCTCTTTGCCATTCTTCATCAACTGAAGTGGGCATTCAACTCATAAACAGCACTGTCCTTTCTCAAGTGCAAGGGCAAGCTAATGAGCCAAAGAAGCAAATCATTTAGGTCTTCTTTGCAGAAGCATAGTTTAAGAAGCATAACATTCCTTGTCCAAGAGAATAGACTTATCTAATACAGAAATCAAAGGAGATAGAGATAGCCAACAAGTAATCCTTCAGTATACAAAAGTAATAGGACAATCACATAGGTTTTTCTTTATATTTTGATCAGATAATATTGAAAGCTGTAGAGAGCAATTGGACAGAATGACTCACTGTCTCCTCACAGTGCCTAGAGTACAGACTCTGGCAGTGCAGCGTCCTGCCATATCCATAGAGCCAACTCCTGGAGTAAAGGGAGTACTCAATCATTAGCTGCATGTTGAAACCACCAGGAGTGTCATCTGGGGTGATTTTTGATATGAAGGTCGGTCGACTTCAGTCTGGACTCAGAGTACTGGGTCATTGCACTGAAGAAGTAATTCCTCCTGACCTTGATAAAGAGAAAGCTTTTCCCTCTACCCCAGTGCCATTGCATAGGTGTGACATTGAAGGCAACAAAGCTGCAGACAAACAACAGTAGCTTTGTAAAGGTTGTAAGTTCTTCCAAGGGTTTTCCTCTGTTCTGGTCTCCATGATGAGGCTGGTTTTGAGAAGGTTAAGTCTTGTGCTTTGCTGGGGAAATGTGGCTTCTGCAAATTTTACAGTAGACAATGTCAGCATGACATAATAGCAGGTTTTTTCTATTTTCTCATTGAGTGTTTTGCCAGGCCGCAGCATGCCATGATGTAAATGGTGTAACACCGTGGCGTCAGTCTGAAAAGCCATGCAGCAATGTGTCTCACAAAAAACCTACACAGCAGTCATTTCCTTATTAAAGAATTGCTCATGAAGGCTGTAGTTTTGATAAAACGAATACATACATGCATAATTAAGCAGCTACATTGTGTTGTGTGTCACACCAATTTGATGATCAAAATGAAGTGCAATAATTTTCAAAAGTAATAAGGGAAACATAAACAGCAATAATATAACTATGTATAGCAGGAACAGGACAGAACTGACATTACTCTGTACTAGAACAAAGGAAGAATGTCTTTGTAGATCCACAAGCAGTGTGATTTCAATAATTTCTGAACTTGGAAACAGACGTACAGTATATTCTCTCCAGCAGAATCTTACTGCTGGAGTGATTTTCAGCTCATCTGCCAGGGAAATCACAAACAATGAGAAATTGGATGTAAGGGGAAAGAACCTAAAAAAATCCCTTATGTTCAAGTGTCTTGTCATGGCAGTACATTTTCAAAAGCCACAGTAGTGGCAACTCAGTACTCTGAAACATTCTCCATTGAAATACACTAAACCAAAAATGTCCAACTTCCGGACAAGCTTTGTCATTAGCAATAAACCAGAACTCTACTTTCCAAAGTCAAACTGGCAATTTGTTATGGGGTAGCTTTTCAGGACTTTCTAGCACTACTGAGCACTGTTAAATATATGACCCATGGTAGGAATGGCCCATGGTAGTCTTTAAGCTGGTGAAGAAAGACATGTCAAGTGCATGGATGGTACGGAGGTGTGTATTACTTGTGTCACTGAAGTGACAGAAGGGATGGAGAAAGAGAGAAATACATGCCAGTAGACTGAGCCAAGGCATCTCTCCAGTGGTACAACCACACCCCCTCCCTTCCCTCTGCTCAGGCCACACTATAATCTCAGAAAACCCAAAGGATGGAAAGCTGAGGGAAATTTGTCTGGAAATGTCTTGCATACATACAGACACAGATGGTGCAGTTTGAACCAACCAGCAGTGCTCAGGAGAAAAAATTAATGTAATGAGGAACTTTTACCCACATTAATCCTAATTTTTACTTGCTCAGAAACATGTGTGAAGAGGTAGGTAAGCAAATGTGTGCTTTAGCTTTCAAGTAGAATGTTAACCAACAGCACAAGCATTCACCCTTCTAAGTCTGAAAATTCATTTCTCATGGATTAGCATCTATTTCCTTGTGGATCAAGACATTGCTGGATTCCTGATTCCCTTCTCTTTGCCTTCCAATGCAGCACACCAAGTGCTGACAGTGAGCTGTATCAATGCTGATATTCAGAGGATGAGCCCTGAAAGCTGGCCAGAAGTGTTTTGGCCAGATGTGCCTCCCTTTACACAGTTTCCTTCTCAATATTATGTTAAAGCAGTTCTGAGGCTGATCAGGAGAGATGTCCACCCTCATGTTTTCATGACTTAGATTATTTGTATTTATTAGCACTCTCTAACACAAGTCTAGCCTAACAAACATCATAATTCAGCACTTCATGGGCTCGTCTAAGGCTACACTTCATTTCTAGCAACACTTTTTTCTGAGTCTCTTTTCTGTTTGTTTTTTTTTGGTTTTTTTTTGTTTTTTTTTTTTAATTTTGTGTTTATATCATTTTGGTTTTAATATTAGTCAGGGAATTTGAGGCAACTGAAAAGCACTTGGAGATTTATGATCTTGTCCAGCATTTTTCTTTAAATAATGAAGTCCTGTGTCCAAGGAATGGACAGATGTGTAGAGCCATAAAAATGAAAACCTGATTACCTAGTATTTATAGCCTTTCACTCCTTTATACAATGGTGTGTTAAGCTTCCCTCCACTGCTTGTATCTGTGTCCCTGACAGGCACTTAGGCAAAACTTCTATTTGTCCCAGCTTCCTGTTCTTCAGCTGTTACGAAGAGGCCCATTCTCCTTCACTCCATCGCCTTGAGGAGGACACCCTTGTAAGGAAATGTAAAGTAATTCATATCAGAGATAAAAGAATGTCTCTTACCTCATCAGGTCTGTCATGCTAGTTAAGTATTTTCCCAATGAATTTGCAGTCTAATTGTAAGCAGTAGGGACTTCAAATCTGGTTAAAATATGCCACTGATTTTGGAACAACTAGCCCCAACTATATGAAAATAATTCACTCCCTGAATTTTATGGTGGCCAGCTTTAATATGCACAGTCTCAGCAGCAGCACAACAAATATGACTGTCTTGTCAGGGGACCTGTACCTGTAAGGGTAGTTCTCATCTGTCTCTAAGACATATGGAGAGTGTTAATAATAACTAAGCAAGGGTTTTCTTCCATGAACTCAACGCCAGCATCAGGGATCATACTTCAGAATCACATTATTACAGCAGTAGATGATCTATTGCCAACTACCTAAGTACAAAGAAAACTTGCCACAGCTTGAGAGTGCCCACTAGAGACCAATGTTTCCCTGCAGCACTTCATCTTTTTTAAACAAGGGATGAATGCATTTCTTTAGGTCCTTGCTCCTGGATTTTTCTTTTCAGGTTTCTCCCAGTGGGGAGTGGCTCCTGCTAAAAAATTTTCTGGGGATTCAGGTCCCAGAACATTTGTGTTCTCTGAGATGTGGGGAAGGTTGTAGCCCTGAAGGGGCTCTGATGCATCCAAACTGTACTTCATGCTCCTGGTCCCTTCATGGGCAGTTGCTTCCAGCAATTGCTTCAAGGGATAGGAGAACAAGGAGATATTACCTACTGCTAATCTTGCTTCAGAGCCAGAGATGCACAAGGATGCATGTGTGAAAGAGAATCTGTGAGGCTTTTCTGAGCCTTACTCATGATGAACAGGTGAAAATTCGTGGGGAAGGGGGAACAACTTGAACGAAAAAAAAAAAAGGCTTGGATGATTTGGAAATTTTGTTACAGAATTTTGTTTTGGAATTTGTTACAGATATTTAGGCTTTGTGAGTATAAACTAATTAATTCATAGAACAGTTCTTTTCAACAGCAAAAAGCAGCTATATATCTTAAAAACCTGCACATATTAATAATTTCAAGTCATAGGAGACAATCTAGTACTCAGCAATACAACAAAGGAAAATAAAAGGAAAATCAGAGAAAAATCCTCAATTACAAATACTCAGCAGTGCTGCACAAATTTCTGACCGCATCATTTCAAAAACACATCTGCTGGTGCAATGAAGAGAGGCCTGGGAGACGAAGTTCCTCACTCCCTCTCCTTCTCCCACCCCACCTGCTCCCTCTGGGCTGCTCATGTCCTTCCCTCTGGGGCTGTGTGCTGTAGCTGAGGAGAAGGAGGCTGCCCCAGAGCAGAGTTGAGGAGCAGGTGTGGTGGCTGGACACAAGGTGCAGTTTGTGGTGTGCTGATGAACTGTACTGGCAGGTGCTGCCATGGGGAGAGAGCTTATTTTTTCCCCATCTTTCTATCCCACTATGCCCTTGGACCAGCACAGAAAACTGATGATCTTGTGTCATGCCAGTTCAGGGAGTTCATCTGGTTGCGGAGTAGCTACTAAAATAGCAAGAGGAATATTTTCCTGCTGGTTTAGATCCATTTGCCTAGAGATGTGCCAGCCCAGGGAAGCAGGATGGACTGGGTGCCTTGGATGGGGAGAGTCTGAACTGGCTGTGCAGCAGTAACTTGGGCTAGTTCTGCTGTATTCCACAATCACACTGTGAATTTAGTCACGGATTCAACCCTGGATCAGGGTGCTGAAGCTTTTTTAAAAGTCTTGGAGGACAAATGTCCAGCTAGAAATGTGTTTTTACTCATCTTTGCAGAAATGAGAAATTAAAGGTGATGCTAAATATAGGCTAAATAATGGACATAGTGGAGAATAACACATCTCACACATCTTAGTGGAGGAAGCTAAAATGTACTATTTTAGCTTCCTCCACTAAGATGTGTGAGAGCATATTGTACTGCTCTGTGCAGTCATGTAATATTTGGGGGTTCCCTGCCTATTATAACATCAAGTAAGTATAATTCCAAAATATGCTTTTACTTTGAAAAGCAATAGTATAAATAGCACTTGAGTGATCCAGGATATTTTTTTCATTAGTTTTCAAGTTTCATTTCAAAACAAATGTTTGTTTGGTTTTCCCAGCTGTCAGGATCTCAGCTGAGATTCAAAAGATAACTGTACTTATTTGCATATCAGCACTGATCTTTTTCCTTCAAACATATGACAGACTAATTTTTACACCAGTGACATTTATCACACCTGATACTCTTAGGTAAAGACAAAATGCAGGTATTACATCAATACTTTTCCAGACACTTTGTAAATTTGGCTACAGAGGAAACTAAGGAATGAAGAGATGATACATCTTGTTTCACAGGAACACAGCAGACAAGCAGAAGAGGTCTTAACTTGTGTCCTAACTGGGTACTGTCTCAATTAGTCAATTGACACACTACTGTCACAAGAGAGAGGCAGACACCACAGCCTAGCTGAGGTGGGAAAAGAGGGAGTTTAATTTTCACTTTTAGTTTATATAGATTTCCAAAATGAGACACATTGGAAGATTGAGGTTCGACCTCTTCAGTTCCACTGGTCTGAGAAAGTGTCCAACAATTGCCCTTCCTAAAGAGAAGAATGTAAACAATACAGACAGTTACAGAAACATTGCCTTGTTTACATGAAAATCTGTGAGAAACTCTGACTCCAAACTAGAAGGCTGAAAAACAGGGCCACAAATAATATTATCAAATGTTATTTTTTGGAAAAAAAATTAATAACAAATAGAATGCAGGTTTATATCTTTCTTCTGCTGATAAATTCTGTAGAGAAGAAAAGAAAAAAACCCACCAAAACAGTTTTCACCAGAAGGAAAAAACTGTTACTACAGAGCCAACAGATTTACTAACAACATTTTATTTACTGTAACACCTTTTCAAAATGGAGCCCAACTTCACCAGAGCAAAAATAGAATAAAAAAATTAAACACTAGAAGATGAATTTAGTAGTTATTTCTCTCTTCACATTCTGGTTGGTATCTGTCCGTCCTGTTTCATCGAATAAAAAAAAAATCTAACAGTGTTCATATAAGAGTTTTTCACAGTTTATATTGATTTTGAAACAGTTTTGTTTAAGGGATGCAGTCCTGGACTGCTGAACTACCTGAGAATAATCACTTTCACAGTTTCTTGCAGGGAAAAAAATTACCCATATCTTTCATTTTTTCATGTCCACTTTGTTCCCCTCCCTTCTGTTAAATGTGTATCCCCAAGCATATAAAAAAGCATCCTTTTGGCAAGAATTTTAAAAGCTGTTGCTAGCAGTTCTGGCATTAACTTATAATTTCAGAAGCTTCTCTGCCTCCCAGTCAGTGACTGAGCAAGGAGTCAGGGCAGCTGCCACTCCTGGGCCGTGTCTATGTCAGAGCAGACAGGTACTGGCTTGTTCTGTCCAGGCTTAGGCAGAGCCCCAGCTCCAGCCCAGGAGCCGTGAGTGCCCTGGTACAAAGCACCCTGCTGGATGCTCCCAGCCACCTGCAGTGCTTTGGGATCCCAGCCAGTGCTGCCTGTGTGCCCATGCTGCATTGCAACAGTACAGCTGTACAATTCAGTTTATAAATACACTGAGGGAAAGGAGACACTGAGACTGTCGGCACCTATGCTGCTTTCCTCAAGGCCAGGGCCTTGCAGAGAGCTAAGGCCTGGTTTGATTTTTTTTCCTTTTTTTATTCCCTGTCTCACTTTGCCACTCGGCAGGTCCTGTTGGTCCTGTTCAAGCCAATGCAAAGGTAAATTCCAATTCTTCATTTTCCCAGGTGAACACAGGATATTATGAAAAAATCTACACTGGTCTTGGACCTCTGCTTTAAATACGCTGCAGATGTAATTACTTAGACAAAATAAAAGTCAGTCACTGTGACCTAAACCTAATTGCCCTGGAGGAAAATTGGCAAAAATGGTTACTAGAAAGTTGTGCTAAAGAGTGCAAGCTTATAACCTATGCTAAACATTGGGTATCTCCTAATATAGTGCAGATCCATTGTGGTGTAAAAGAAGATAATAGTGGTCCATCAAAAGGCATAATCTACTAGGAAGAATTTAATGAAAAAAAATTTGATTTTCTGCCTTAATATAGATTCAAGCTTAGAATAGGAGGACTGTCCTTCTGCTATATATTTCACGGAGAGATATTTTAGGTTAGACACATTTGCCACAACTATTCTGTCCTATAAGATCCTGTGATCAACTGTTTGTGGCTTTAACATTATTCATGGCAAATAGAGGAAAATGACAGTGTAGACTTTTGTTTTGAGGCTCTTGGAAACAAACCCTTAGGAAAATACAGTCATTATAACGGTGATACTAAGGATTAGTTTACTTCAACTGAAAATCTATTACACAAATAATATTCAAAAGCCTTTTGAAATATGGTCTTCTTTTCCGTCCCTATTCCTACAGTGTTTCCAACTTTAGGCTTTCTGTTATCTTATTATACCATGTTTAAAACTTTATCAACCCACTGCGTAAGCTAAAAAGATAACCCGATATGCCTGCATAAAGAGAATGAATAGAATTATATTAAAAAAAATATTTCTGTATTAAACATTTTAAATGCAGACCTTTTTATTATTTATAGGTAGTTTGGATCGAAAGAAGTCCTAAACTCATATTTTAATGTATGTAGTGTGCATGTAGATATGATACATATGAATTTATTAAATGGTATGTAAATTTCCTCTTTCCTTTGTTCTCGGTTATCTCCAAACTTTTGTGTAATAATGTTAAGCCCAGGCTCCCAAAACTGAAAAAAGAGAGGCATATATTTAAGCATACATATTGACATACAAATGGAGAACCTAAAGATACCTATGCTGTAGGACTCCACTATTTCACCTCACTTTAGACAGTGCCAATTATTTGTCTTTAGTATTTGCAGACTGACTATTCTACCTCTCCCTGTGTGTCATTCAGGGTGGGGTAGAATACACTTCCAGGTTTGCCAGTCTCAGCTTCACACCACTCATGAACTCCTCACCACTGTCTCTTCCTTTAAACTTCTGAGTAGTGTCAGTCTGTAATATGCCATACAACTAAAACAAAACAAGTGGATTCTCTGCAAGTATATTTCATTCATCCATCTAAATATAGACATACATTGTCTCAGGCTGGGCAAAATTCAGCCTGTGATCAGCAGATGATTTCTATTTACACTCTAAATAAAGCTAAAATAGGAGGTTTATCCCAATGGAAAATGCAATTACTCAGACCTCCCGTGGACTGTAGGGAGCTACAGCAGTGCTGCCTGAAAGAAAACTCTGCAAATACAGAACAGTTTTGTAGAAAACCGAACAGTAAAATGTCACTAAAATTATTTAAATTACTGAAATCAAGAACCTGAAAGTTAGTTATCTTGTCTTTATTTGATTCTCTCCATTATGATGTTGTCTGCAGTACAAGTAGGGGCTATCCATAAAATATGGGCTATGTACTCAGGTGTACTTCAGTATTTATGGTTTCTCTCAGCTTGCTCCAGACTTGGGGCAGGGGCTTATTAATCAACAAGAATTATTAGTGTGATTTGGGGTTGTATGAGCTCAAGTTAATGTTACACGTGAGGAACAGTATAGCAAGTTATTTATCTGAGTACCAATTAAAGCTGGTACTGTGGCCCTTGGTCATTCTGGGTCAACTTTATATTGATTTAAATCAGAAGAAACTCTGCTAGTGCCAAGAAACCTGCGCTAACATAAAGTGCACTGAGATCAGACCTGGACCTTGTGGGACTGGAGTGATGGCAAGTCCTTTTGACAGATTATTTAATATGTTGCCCAGATTATCTGAGATATATATTGACAATTGAGCTAGTTGAATCTGGATGTGGGAAGGAAACTTTAAAGATCTCAGCTTTGTTTGCGTGGGTTGAAAGTGATTCTCCAGGGTGCATCCACTTCTTCTAACTGCTCAGCTGTAAGTCTGAATGAGGGCTACAGGAACAAAAAGCTGCCTATGTAGACTACATCATTTGGCTTTGTGCCCTTCTCAGTGTTTACCCAGGCTGCAGTCTGTTTTAGCAAAAGAAATCAAAGAATAAATATGCTTTAAGGTCTAAAGATTCTCTCAACTATGTAAAATCCAGCATAGGGGCTGGGAAGGGCAGCTGCTCATTTGCATTCCTGGCATCCACTGCTAACAACTGGAAGAAACTGTAAGAAATGTTGGTTTTGAGATGTTTTAATGTTTAAAGGAAAACCACAGCTAACAGAACCTTTTTTTTCTTAATTTTTGCACTTTCTGTGCTGTTTAGACACATATTTGAGATGCCCTCATACCCAACATTCTTTACACAGCATGTGTGTTTGTTTTTGTTTTATATGCTGATCTCTCCAGACATGTTTTTCAAGGTTAAGCTCTGCAACACTATATCTTCCTTTGGTCCAGGGTTCTCCGCTCTCTGACACACTTGACTTGCCCTCATGACTTAACTTGGGTGTTGCTCTCTCAGTTTATTTCCCAGTTTATGATGACTATTCCTCTCTCTCTCCTTTCTCCAAACTGGAAAAAAAAATTGTAAATGACAAAAGTTTCATTGCAATTAAATATATCTGTGCCACTTTATGCAACAGAAATTTTTTTTCAGATTTGCAATGCTTCTGAACACATTTGGGTTGTAAACACCAGCACTTGGAGACCATTTATGTTGACTAGAGGAAGTCTGGACAGGGGAACTGAGCACAGAACTGGAAATATGAGTTGCTAAACTTTCCTCATCTCTGTCTGTAATGATTTACAGGCATATTTTATCCTAACTGAACTTCCTTATGTTTATAGTATCTTGCTAATGATTATCATATCTTCCAGCATTCAGATGGATAGAAGACAGTGCTCAGCTCATAGTTTGGACTGGTCCCCAGTTAGATCAACTGAAAGCAATGGAAAGATGAAGAGCCCCTTGTCTGTATTGGCCAAAGAGAACCCGTGCCACATTTACACCAGTGTTTTTTCTCCAACAGCTGGTCCACATCACAAAGCACAAATATCCCTCAATAGGCCAACAGGATGGAAATTACCATTCTCTTCTACTTTAGCAGAAAGTGAGAGCCTCTGGTCTTGTATTAAGAAAATATTAGCCTCATTTTCCATACTAAGGTGCTGCTGAGATCTGATGAAAATTTCAGAGTGAAACTGAGCTTTTGTTTTCCCTGGCATTTGTGCACTTGTCAGCACCCAAACCTATGCAGACTGGAGTGTGAGTTATCACCTGAAGCAGTTCTGCTTATGTATTGCTTTCCTGTATTGTTTTAGAGGTGGCATTTCTTTGGCCCTAATTCCTCCAGCAAGCCTCTTTCTCCAGTAGGAAGGCTGAGAAGATAAAATCCTGGCTCACTTGAAGTTAATGGCAAAACAATCATGGACTTCAACAGGGCCATAATTTCAGCACCTAGCACCATAAAGCAGACTTTGGTACAACTGATTTCCTGAATAGCATTTGCTGAATATATGGTTTATTCTAAGGTTTCTCAGTGGTTTTTGTTCAGAAAATACCAACAGTGGCTTCTGGCTTCTTTTTTTCTTTCCTCTGTAACAACACATTTTATTGTGGCATTTTTAGAGTTTACCTTAATAAAGGATTTGTTAATAATTTTTCTAAACTCACAGTGGCTCAAAATCACCACTATTAAGGTGTCATAGCATATTAAGGGGTCTCCATGCATTAGCAGATGTAATTTCACAATCATAAATCCTCTCATGCCCCAAAAGCAGGACACAGAACTAACTTTTTCAGTAGAAATACATTTTAGACTCAAGCAATTGAGTCAAAATGAAGCTAAAAATCCTTACCAACTGCTCCATATTCAGGACCAATCCTGAAACCAAGCCTTTATTTTGAATCTTTATTGAACTAGAATTGAATCAGGACAAGTTCAACTGCTCCCAAATCAGAACTCAGAATCTTTTGCTGGTATGTCTTACTCCATAAAAATGAGATAGATGTCTCATCTCAGGATATTTTGTCAGCAGCACCTCAAAGCTGGAGATGCTGTGATTAGTGGGAAGGTAGGAAGCTGATTAGTTAGAGGGAGGATAGAGAAAATTAAAACTTCTTTAGAATAAGAGCAGATGGGGCCATTATTGCACGAAGGATGGCACAGACTGACAAGCAACATGAGGCAAAACTGGCTTGGCAGTGGTGTGAGGTGCATATATGAGGTAACTGAGACTAAGGTGTGCCTACATAAATTTCCAAACTACAGACCCTCCAGATCCTGCCCTTTAACTGAGAACTGAGAACTTGTTATCTAGTAGCACTCCTTTTTTTAGCAGTCTCATAATGCAATATATTTAGCATTTTACTGAATAATTACATATTACAACATGCAACATTACACATTGGCATAAGTGATACTGTATAATATATATATTATATATATATAATATTTATATTATATTATATT
>VZUA01040866.1:9062-20190 GCA_013401035.1 Horornis vulcanius
TATATTAATTAAATTAAATAATTATATACTAAAACTCAGCTTAAATTTCCTTTCAAATGACACTGCTGCACTTATTTTTCACTTCCTGGCAAAGATTCTAATTTTTGTATTAATGTTGTGTCTGGACACATATTGAGGAAATGCTATGTTTGTCCAGGCTTTCAGAGTATGGGGGAACATTATCATTGGTAGAAAATAATAATCCTGGTCTGCCAGTGCTACATAGAGATGCTCAGGAAAATAAGGATCATTCCTCAAATACAAGACGCCGCCTCGAAAACTCAGCCAACCACAGCACAAGGACATACCAGAGCCATAAAATACAAGCATGGTAAATCTGTTCTAATAAGCCCTAGCTCTATCATCACCAGCAAACGGGAAAAAAACCCCAAAAGCTCAGATAGACACTCTCATTCCCACCTGGCAGCCCACCAAGTCACCCCCATGCTATCACATATGTTCCCAGTGTCTTTACATAGATACTTGCATTATTCACTAAGTCCTGGCCACTACCTGCAGCTTCTCTGGGACAAAATATCTCATAGACACACTTCTCTCCTGGCCTCAGTATGAAGAGTGGTCACAATGACTCAACATGAAACTGTAGAGAATGCTTAATAGTCTAGAAGAGTTACATATGCCTAAGATAATTCAAATAATGGTCTATTTCCTAATGGGAAACCCTATAAACCATTTAGCCAGAAACCAGGGTCTTTTCACATGGAATTTCTATGTATGGGCTTGGGGGTTTTGGCATTTGTAGCACCACCCATGTTATTTTGCTGGAAATACCCTGTATTTGAGAGATGAATTTGCATGACAGTCTGATTCTTACTTACAGTAAGGCAGCAAGACTACCTTCTCTCCTCTTCTTTCCACTCTTCTTCTCCTCTTCTGCCTTTCCCCAAAAAAGAAATGGTAGCACAAGTGGCAGAATGGGAGTTTTGTCCCTTCTTGTCATGGAAGATTGTTTTAATTTCAAATACCATTTTTATTTGCATTTAAACTATGACGTGTGTGAAGCTATGAACTCAACTTCTAATTTGAAGACACAAAACTAAACCTGACACATAGTCAAGACTGAATGCAATAAAACACAGTAGGTCCTCAGACTGCACTAAATTACCAGTAAAGGCCCCAACCATATAGTAGACATTAGATAAGATACTAAACCCAGCATTTTCTTTGGTACCACATGTAACAAAACTGATTTCACCTAGTTTTGAAATTTTTCTTGGAATGCTGCTGTGAAAGGTGTTCCACCTGCCTTTGGTATTCTACCCTACAGAGAAACATGGGGAAGAGCAGAAGATTTGGTTTTATTACACAACAAATGGTTAAAACTATGCATGCACCACACAGGCAAATAATTCCTATGGTATTCACTACCGAAAGTCATTCATTGACATAAACAAATGTAAGGGGTTGCAGGAAAACAGTACACAGACTCATCAAACACCTTGCTCTAACAGCTATTTTTGAAGCAAAGGATATAGGCTATTAGAGTTCAGTAGATTATGAAACCACGCAAAATCCACTCATTCATGGAGATAAGATTTATCGAATCACTCTTCCCCCTGTTCTTTTAAGATATTTCATAATGACACTGACAGATGAAAGGCTTGCATGCCTGGCTCCATAGCCCAGAACACTGCCAATACTCCAAAATTTATCAAAATGACAATTCAAAGCTATTTTCCCCTAGTTATTATAGAAGGGTCAGTTGGATTTTACACAACTCATCTTAAATGATTGATTAAAGACTCTGGAAAGACAGTCACTGTTGCCTTCCAGGTATGCAATGCTGGAATGCTAGACACATCTCAGGATGCAAAACACCACTTTAAAGAAGTTATTGATAAAGCATGGGCCTCAGGGAAGCACCATGATTTTTTGCCAATAACAATAGGCATATTCTATTCCTGTAAAATGCATGTGTATTTGAAAGGATGCTTGAGGAGGAAACATGAGAGAGGTTGGTCACCGATGGAGGTTACAAAAGTTGCAAAGGCATTCAATGTTACGGTGTTACAAAGAATTTAGGCTGTCAAAACTACATCTTTCGAGTTTAACTTTTCTCTAAAGTTCAGAAAATAATTGACTGGTTTGTTTGGAATATCATCTAGTTGCAACCTCATTGTCATAGGCAGGAATATATTTCACTAGACCAGATTGCTCAGAGCTTCATCCAACCTGGCATTGAACACTTCTAGGGATGGGGCATCCACAGCTTCTCTGGGCAACCTGTGCCAGTGCCTCACCACTTCCTAATATCTAACCTAGACTTCCTCTTTTTCAGCTTGAAGCCATTCCTCCTTGTCTCGTACATGCTCTTGTAAACAGTTTCTCTCCATGTTTCTTGTTCTGGACTGGAAACATATTTATAAAAAGGACATTGTTTGAAAAGATTCTGGTCATATGCACTATAAAAAGTAACATCTGAACACACTGGAATCCTTTCTTCCAAACCCTCTGTACAACATCAAAAAGGCCAAATCAGAAATTACTTCTTTTCCTGAGATTTTCTCTCTTTCTGTAATAGAGTGAAGGCCCAAGTAGGATGAAGGCAGTTACATGGTTAATCATATCACCCCAAAAGAAAACAACCCAGCTCAAAAGAGAATAAGCAATGCTTGTACTTCCACCCCTTGACTTGCTAATACCCCACTCTGATATGAAGAGGCAAAGGTCTGCAACAGAGCTGGAATCCACCTGTGTTTGCATGCCCAGTAATGCTAACAGTTGAAGAGAAAGAGCAGCCGTTTAGGGTATTTTTGGAGGGGCTTTTTTGGGTTTTTTGTAGGGATTTTTTGTTTACCGGTTAATTTTTATAAGTAAATTTCACAAAGAAATTAGCTATCTTCCTCAGTTTCTTGAAGCTAATCCAAATGCAGGACATTTCTTGTCTCTGAGAGCCTTTGTTACTTATACTCTTACCAGATGTCTATTCAAAAAACCCACAAACTATTTTACAAACAGCAGAAAGCCCTGAGGTCACTTCTACCTACTTTCCTGCAATACATAATCTTCAAAATTAATTTCATTTTTTCATGATAATTTTGTGATCTCTTTTGATGCCAAAAATGTTATTTTCTTTTCTTTCCTGGGAGGAACTGCATTTTTAATCAGGCTTCCCAGAAAGAGCTTTTGCTGATCTTAATGTGAAAAGAAATCTATGAAAAAAAATATGCCTGGGAAATATTACTTCAGAATGACAGAGTTTATTTGACAGCACAGAAGATGAAAAGGCTTGGGTCCTTAAATTCTCTCTTCTCTACAGACCACAGAAGAGTGTTTGGAAAGCTGAACAGTGAAATACAGTTATGCCTAGAGACTGCTTGGCATCTCCTGCACATCACAGGAACATCTGGAGAGATGCAATTAGAGCACAAGCAGCTGCAATGCCCCCACTTGGTAATCTGAATTGTTTCATTGTCACCTTATGCTCCCTCACTGACTGCTGCATCTACTGAGTGACCTGCATTTTATAAATCAATTCTCAACTGTGTTGCATTATCATAGAAATATTAGACAGCAGTAGGTTCACTGATCTGTTAACAGAGCAGGCAGGTGTCAATGGGATGACCTGCTGTCTGTTGAGTGAGCCAAATACTCGACCTGTGTAACAAGTAGACACCCAGGCCGTGCCCAAAAGCAGTTAGGGAACTCATGCATGACTTGGGATTTGACAATCTTGTCAAAAATCTGTCAGCTCCCTAATGAGAGGCACTGCTTTACTCTGCTGATGTGCATGGTGAGCAATCACGTATGCAGAGTACCATAAATCTGAGCCTAATATTCCAAGCAGATCTACTCAGTTTGCTGGCATCCACAACAAGACAGAATAATACAGCTAAGAACATGCATTGCAGGGTAACACAGCACAGCTCAAGCTGACCTAAAAAAGCCTGGCCAAATTCTATTTGATGATGTCTGAAGTCACAGAAGCACAGAATGGTTGAGGATGGAGGGGAGTTCTGAACCTGTTTAGGAATTGCAAAGACAAAACTTTTAAAGTGTTTGGTGTGCCAAGAAGCTTTTCTGCAGCTCCTAATCAAACTGCAATGGTACAGATGTTTGCACTTTGCCTTTCTCATCCAGGTAGGGAGGAAAGCCATGATGTTCAGGCCTCGTTCAGCTCTCTATTACAGACACAGAGTTTTGACTGGGGCATGAGTGCTGCAGTGACCTGGGGGAGCTCACTGCCACCCACTGTCACCCATGGCCAAACACTGACATGGCAGGCACCAGGCTGTGATTCACCGCTGGCTTTCACGGGGGTAGCAGCACGCATTCATCAGCACTAACAAGTAAATCACATTAGACACTAAAAAGGGAGAAGAAAAGAACAAAGTGAACTCCATGAAGTGTTCCAACATCAAAGAAGAGGAGGTCAGAATCCTTCATCTTCCCTGCAGAATCAGAGATGGTTCCCAATGACTCAGATTATAGCACAATGCATTCAGCACAATGCCTCAGGGAGAAAGCCAAATTCACTTCTATTCCCTTTTTCCTTCAGCAACATCGCAAGTTTCATCAATGTCATTATTTTACTGAAAAATGAGAATCTTGAAGGATCATGGAACTGCTACAAAACTTCACCTTCCACATCTCTCAACTCCAGCAATTTGTTATTTTCTTGGGTGTCAGTCTTACTTGTGTTGACCTCCTCAGCAGTTTCCAATATAAACACTTTTAAAAACTGTATTTCAAGGAAGATGGTTTACAGGTGAAATCTTAGTTGTTTAGTTCGTTAGTGAATATCTTCAGCTACTGAATAGCACAGGAATAAGTATGAATACTAGTGAAAAATGGAGTCTTTCACTACAGAGACATCAGTTTAAAAAACAAAGTAACTCTTCATTTTACAGATGATTGTGGCTGACTGTGGAACAGTGAAACTGCCCTTATCTCTCTCCACTTTAAAGGGTAAAGTTGCCAGCCGCATTTCCCATTTAGCCAGCAAAAGAGTTGACAAGTCAGTATTTTATCACCTTTCTGTGGAACCTCCCTTATGTTTGCCACAGATTTAGTGCTACTCAGAGGAGCTGCACACACTGCTTTTATGAAGTGACTTTATGAGAAAAGCTACTTGTTCAGAATGCAATACAAAAAAAAAAAAAAAGAACTTGGGAAANGAAGGAACCTGCAGAGGAAATCACATTGAGGCAGATCTATGTACGATCAAGTCATGACACTGTCAGCCACAACTTCCACTTCCAAAGTAGTCAGCCTTTTTGGAGAAAGAGGCTGTTTTGGGAAAGGATTCCTGTTTGCTGTAGTACAGAACCATAATACAGAACCTAGCTTGCTCAGATAGGGATAAAAAAGAGGCCTTAACAGAGAAGCCTATGACAAAGAGAAACAAATTAATTTTCCTGGAAAATAAAGCTTATCTGGTTTCTGCATTTAAGGCATCTGAGATTCAGGTCATTAGAGCTGAACTCACCTCTCTGCTGCATCTGCTCCAGCTTTGGCTCTGATCCAGGAGGCTTTTACCTGCAACATTTTACAAGAGGTGAATTGCAAAACAGAGCCTTCATAAAACTGCAGCTCCAGAAGTCAAACACATGTCCTTGGGTGTGGAACTGAAAGGAACATCTGATACCCCCTGTGTGTGACCCCAGCAATCTGTACCAGCAATCCAGGCTACAGAGAGGCAAGAGATACCTGTGTTTTACCTAGAGAAAACAGAACTTCTTTCTGGACCTTGCAGGACTGTGTTCTCAAGAGACACTATGATCATTTCAGGATAATGGAAGTGCCCATGAGGCTCTGGAGAGATGTCACTATCTTCAGAAAAGCAGTGACCAGGGTTGGGAGGTCAGTGATAAGGCTTTAGACGGTACCATGTTCTCAAAGTTAGGCTTTCATTGCTAGGCTAGAGACGCAAGCATGGAGCAGCTCAAAAATTGCCACATAAAATTTATCTTCTTATGGCAATCCCAAGACAGAATCCAAGCTTATACTAAGATGGCTCACAGTGCAACAATGAGAAAAAAGTCTTGGTCTTGCCATGAAACCAGAATTATGAATAAAACAGATGTGTCCCAGGATATTACTCCACAGAGACAATCAATGGACCAGTTCAGAGACTAGGAAAGAAAATTTTGGAATTATTCTAGCTTGAACTAACACAGAAGATTAAAGACACGACCGTGTTAGTTGTAAACTAGTTTGGATAAGAGTTTTCATTTAAGTACTTTGCCTGTTCTTCCTTCTGGTAATTCTGCTGATGTGACTTTAATACAATCTAGTCTGACCTTCCTATTATTTTTCCTTCCGTTGAGCGTTTTAATCTGAACCCCATTCTACCATCTCCAAGTACTTCTGGAAGAAGAGATGAGAGTGATGATAAAAGACATGTTAAGAGACAAGACCATACTTCAGCTTTTTATCTTTGCAGATGAGTTTGACTATCACAGCTATGTTGGAAAAGATTTTAGAGGTAGGAACAAGACATTTTCTATCCCTTCTGGAGTAAAAATCACATTCTCCTTTCAGATGGGCATCTCAATTTAGTTGTCAAACTAAAGCATATTGCCTCATTTCCCCTTTCCCATTCCCTATTTTGAAAATAACTTATTTTCAAACTTTTAAGTAACAGAAGTGTGTTTGAAATAATTTAAGTATCATATGCTGAGAACTTTTTCATGGGGCAGAAAGGGTAAATTCATTAACCTTTTCAATTTCAAGTCTGGGATACCATGCAAAAGTGCCTTACTGTGAAGGCATGACCACAGTAGCATAGGCAGAGTGAAAAAGGTGCTCACCCTCAGTTTGGAGTCCTGCCTGGTCTGTTTGCTCTGTACAGTACCTTGGACTAAATCAAACATAATTTCATTTTAATAAAAGCAAAGAACTTGAAACTAGATGTTCAAGGATGCAATACTTAATGAACAGTGGATGTAAACATTTTAAGAGGTGACTATAAGAATTTCCATTTCTTTAGGCATATCCTGGTAAGCCTGACAGGCACCTTCCTCTTGTCACTGAATTCTGGAAAGTTGTTTTCCCCTTTGGTTACACTAGGGTGTTCTCATGCCATCATTCCTCTTACTGGGTTGATGCTTCCCTGTTTTAGTTCAACTCAAACCCCAGACATATGATGCCAAAGATCTAAGAGTGGGGTATAGCAGGAAGTTTGATGTTTAATGCCCAACACGCATGCTACAGTGCAATGGTTGTGCCCAAAAGCCCCTTCCACAAAACCATAAGAATTCAAGAACAAGAGTTATTAGTATCTCCCATGCTCATTTGACCTGTGTAAAGACAGCATGGACACTAATGCTCCAACCACTAACTTAGCACCAAGGCCTTCTTTTGCATTTCCACCTAGACTAAGTGCTGGCAAAAAAATGCCAGGTTGAAAATAAGTTCTCTATTTTACCTTCTGACACAAAACAGGAGGTGTGCTCTGTCTTCCTATGCACTCACAGCAGATGGCTCAAGAGCAAAGAGCAGAAAAGGTGGCTCTTGCCCAGTCTGTCTGTACCTGAGAGCAGGAGAGGGGAGCAGATGTACAATGCAGAGATGTCATTGGCTTCAGTAGGCTTAGGATCAGCCCCTTATGCCTCCCATCAAACTCTAGTCCAAAGCCTTCAGTAAAACCTGAAAATTATGAGTGCTAGGAAGAGAAACCCCTGACTATGATACAGCCTAAATCTGGGACATGTCTCCACTCAGTTTGATCACTCTTATGGGATGACAGTCATTGCTTTCTCCACAGGACACTATGCTTCAAAGGAAAGTAATGTACTGCCTTCAGTTACACTAATGCAATCCCCTCTGATTTATTCCTTCTACCATTTCAGTCAACGTCCCAGCGAGTCATCTACTTGCCAGCTGCACATCTGCTTGACAGCTTTAGGGATCTTTCTCAAGCAATAAGTCCTGAGTGTCTTTCCAGGGTCTTATGCTTCAGCTCTTTACTGTTTAGAGGATATTGCTCTATTTATCCTCAGCTTCATAGTCCTCCTAATGTTTATCTACCAGCACTGCTATCTTTCAAGCCACTGTACTAACAGATAAGGCCTTCAGCATCTGATTACTGGTCCAGTTATTATTTTCTGTTTGTCCTCTATATTTAGATGTATTTTACATGTTTGCTGGCTTCATTTCCNTAGACAGAGAATAACAGCTGCAGTCATAACAATGATCCTGCAGCCAGCTCCACTAACATTTTGCTAATCCTGCTCCCTGTTCATACGCCTTTAGTTATAATATTCAGAGTTAATAGCAGCTTTCAACTTAGAAAGGAAGGGAAGGATGAGCTACACTTTCACCTGTTGGGGTTTTTTTATTATTTGAGTATGGAGATATTTGTTTTCTTTTAAACTTGATATTTCTTCTAATGATAAGATAATTACTATCTAATTGAAAGCAGACACAAGTTGGGTTTTCTTCAAATAGGCTTCACTTGTGTGGTTTGTCTAAGGTCATTTCTCCACAGCAAGATGGTAGTAAAATAAACCCTGCAGTGCTCAGATCCAGCTACATTCTGCTGCAGTCTTATCCTGCTTTTCTTATCAGCTTGCACTTCTTAGAAGAAAAAGAAATTCCTAGTTTTCCTTCAACACCCCTATCCCCTGATGAGAGACATCCCTTGGACAATCTGCTCCCTTGGTGCACCAGTGCAGGAGAAATGGGAACTTACAGTGCACTTTTCTTGCAGCTCTTCAGTGTTCCCTGCCTAGGAAGGAGCTCTACAAAGGCACAGAGGGAACCTGACTGTCCAAATCCTCAAGACTCGATCTGGTGTGGCATTGTCTGTTTTCAAGCTGGAACGATCTTTCATTACACTAAAGGTCTCCCTTCCCATTAATCTTGTTGAGCAGCTCTCCTCTCCAAGCTCTACTGCTCACAATTTGTGATTCCTTATTGTTGAGCATCCATCACACGTAAAATCAGTTCTAAGCACCCCATTACTCACATATTTAGAGATGTCAAAGCAAGGCCTCCTTGTAGCTCCCAGAGCACTTTAGAATTCCCTTCTGCTTTCCCATCAAAAAGGCAAAAAGGACATAAGCAGACAGCATCTTATTTGAACTTACCGGGGAGGTAGATTTCTTATAAAGTTATGAGAAGAAGCAAGGCAAAAAAGGCGACTACAAAATACAGCTACAGTTAATGATGCATGAACATCACAAAGTTAAGCTGAACAAGAACACAGTCCTGGGTCCTTCAGGTGACTTTTTGGTGCCAGTAGAACTTTCCTTGAAGACCCCTTATGGAAACTAAGGTGAATTTCCTCCCTCACATTGTAATTTATATTTAGAGGACCGAGCACAGTATTTAAAGACCTAGAAACCAGAGTTTTCTTTAGCTCAGCCTGGTCTTCAGTTTGATTTAGGGACCATCTCCATTTATTGTTATGATGTGTACATACAACTATATCCTAATGAGATCAAGGAAACTGGGAAATTTCTGGAAAAAAATCACTAATATGGGGTGTCTAAAAAAGTTTTACGTATTTAAGAGCTTCCATTATTGGGATAAGCCTTAGAGAAAGCCGTTGAGCTCACGTCTATAAACTTTGCATTCTCACACTCATTATTAAAAGGGGAAGTATGATCAATTGGTCTCACAGGTCTATCCAATAATAGATTCCTTTCCCCACCACAGGATTGCTGCAGCTCATTCATTCATTCATTCTGCAATTGCACAAACAGACTCTGTAAACAAAAACTCTTCACCAGCAAACTCCCACCGTGCCAGCAATATTAAATGGCAAGAATATGAACACCCTGCAGAGAAGCAGAGTCAAAGAGTTCATTGATGCTTCTCTTTCCTCTTATCAGTATAGTTGATCCTGCTTTACAACCAATGTAAAAAGATAGGTTACAGCAGTAATAAACCTCAATACATTAAGTCTCTGTACAGACTGGTTGCTGAAGGCTTAATATCAGTCATAATTATTATCCATAAAATGTTATTGAATCAGATCTTAAAAGTTAATGCTGCTTTGTTTCAAGAGATAAAGGACAGTAGGCTGGTAAGGGAAAGAAGGAAACGTTGAGCTTTTGATCAATCTTTGTGTGATTTAAAACCTTAATGACAAAAGGGACTCAGCACTTCAAAGATCCCAAATCCTATGAGCTGTCCTAAGCAGAGCCCAGTGGCAAGAGTGATTATGCAGAGGGTGTTTTGTCTTTGAACTTGATACCAGCACCCAGATGGAGGATGTAACTCTTTGTCTGAACTCAGGCCTGGTGAATGCTGCCCTTTTAAGATAGATTGAAATGTGGAGTTAGTAGGTAAGGGTTTTCATAAAGCCACAGCATCCTGCGTTCCTTGTGAGGCCTTGCTGCTCACAGCATCACCTTCATTCACGGGTGTTTGCCTTCACAGCCCTCACATTAATACCAGATGTAAAGTAGGTGCCCTGACAGAAGGCATCAGGCCCCTGGTCAATGGAGCACATAAGCTGCCCTAATGTTTACAGCTAATAAAGATTGCTTTCCTTCCTGTCCACAGAAACAGAGGATGTGGATAGGCTGGAGTGATGGGCCCAGACCAGCTGTATGAGGGTCAGCAAAGTGAAGTGCCAGGTCACAGCTCTTGGGTCACAACAACCCCCTGCAGTGCTGTGTTGCAGAAGTGCAGCTGGAAAGCTGTCCAGACAAAAAGGACCTGTTCCACAGGTGGCCAAGGACAATGGCATCCTGGCCTGTATCAGCCAGTGTGGCCAGCAGGAATGGGCAGTGATTGTCCCCCTGTCCTTGGCACTGGTGAGGCCACACCTCAAGTGCTGTGTCCAGTTCTGGGCCTCTCACTACAGGAAACACACTGAGGGGCTGGAGAGACTCCAGAGAAGGACAACAGAGCTGGAGAAGAGTCTAGAGCACAAGCCTGATGAGGAGCAGCTGAGGGAGCTGGGTGGGCTCAGCCTGGAGAAGAAGGTGGTCAGGGGAGACCTTATCACTCTCTACAATCTCCTGGAAGGGGGGTGTAGCCAGGTAAGGGTCAGTCTCTTCTCCAAGGTAACAACAGACAGATCAAGAGGAAATGGCCTTAAGTTGTGCCAGGGGAGGCTTAGACTGGAAAACTTTTTCCACTTACAGGATTATCAAGCACTACAACTGGCTACCCAGGGAATGGTGGAATCACCATCCCTGAAAGTGTTCAA
>VZUA01040871.1:0-10573 GCA_013401035.1 Horornis vulcanius
AAGTAAATAAATATAAGACTGTCAACTGCACAAAATTCCTGCCTTTGAAAACTTTACTCTGCAAATGCCCAAAGACATGGACTACATGGGAGAATGGTTTTCCCCATGGATTGCTACCAAGAAACCTGTGTGTCACCTTAAATATATGTGCATGCACAATCCAAAACCTGGCTGTAATACTGATCCATACCAGCACTCAAACCTGGCAAATGCTTCCCAGATAAACAAAGGATAAAAAAAGAAACACGCTAGAAAATTTTCCAAGAGACTTGAGGAGCATGTGATGAAGCAGAAAACAATGCAGTTCACTGCATACAGAGGTAAAAAAGGTCTCCCAAAAAAACCCCATGCAGACTTGGAGGGAAGGTTTTATGAGCAGACACTGTCAGGGAAGAAAAGTATCTCAAACAGGGATAACCCATGAGTACTGTTCCCTGTGACCATGCACAGCAGCACAAGCAATCAGATGCAGAAACCACAAAGATGAGAATAGGATTTTTTTAAAAAAATACATCAGTTTGCTACTTGCAAAACAAAGAAAAAGTCACTATTTACAATGGCAAAACTACAAATTTACTTTGCTAAACATAAATAAAGCCATTTTGAAATATGGCCTTTTAGGTGGTCCAGCTGTGTTTGCCAGTTCAAACAGATGTAGCACACTGAATTAGAAATCATGTATGTACAGTAAAAGGCAGTGATATCAACAGATACTGCATCAGTAATTTTTCTGTGCATCCTTACCCTATTTTCTAGATGGGATTTTTTTTAGGTCAGGTTCTGCTTTCAGTCACTGAAAAGCAACACACCAGTAACAATATGACTGAAACTTTCCTCTTCCACTGCGGGGTCACTCACTGGAATTACATGCCTTCTACGTGCCTATGGCCAGGCAGCAGTAAAGATAAGCTTCAGAGTTTTGATATAAGGTGACATTGAGAGCATACAGCTTTGCTTTCATACTCAGAGTGAAGCCTGTATGCTCTTTGTACAGTCAGCATCAAGCATGAAATCCCTACTTTCTCAATGCCACACCATTGAAAAAGGCTTCAAACTATAAAGACACTAATGTTAGTAGCAAATACCTTTAGCAAGTCTTCCAGACATGGTTCCATGCTCAAGACAATTTAAAGCAAAGCTTGTTAAGGGGCTTCCTTTTATGAGTTTTTTGTTTGTTTGTTTTTTGTTTGTTTTTTTTTTTAACTGTACCTGGGTTTCTAGAGGGTATGCACTGATTTCAAGAACATTTTGAACAAATATAGCTGCTTTCACACTGGGACCTACTGATTCAATTTTTACATTTTTTGTATCATAAACTGGGCATTACTAATACCTTTTTGCTATTTGATCACAGAGCTGAATGCTGAAATTATCTATACAGGTATCTAAAGTTAGGCTCAACAACCATGCTTAGGTGTTTATGTTGTTGAAGTGAACATCAGTGCACTCTGTAGCACATCAGCACCTCTGCAGAAGGAAAGACAGGGAGGTCAATGCTAGGCTTCCAAGTCTCAATTTCTTAACAAAGACCTAAGAGGAGAACTTTGGATGGAACCATAATAAAATTCTAGGAAATCTACAGTCACTGGCTTGCTTGAGCAAAAGATTCACATTCCTATAATTATTAGCTACCATCCTGGGCTTTGCTTCTTTGCATTGGCAACCAGTGGTAATGCTCAAGGGGTTTTATTCAGTTCCAAAAAACCAAAACAGAAATAAAAAGCAACAGGGGAGCTGCTGGACTAAAACCAGCCTTAGAAGGTGCTGCCCTCAACCTCCTCAGGCTAACGGGACTACTGCCATTATCTACAAAGAGTACTGAATTTAATTTGAAAACTTTAAGGACAGAATGAACCATTATCTTCACTGGTTTTGCCCAGGGAAAATTCAATTTCATGATTACTCTCTCTGTTTTGATAAAATCAGCACAGCCCTCTTGCTGTGATGGACATTTTGAGGCTAAGCAGCCCCAAATCCCACCTGCCCATGGAATGCCAAAGCACAATCTACAGTATTCTCAGTCAAGACTAAGTATTTATCACTTAAGTACCTCTCTTACCTAATTAAATATTTAAAGGATTTGAAAGTCTACAGCTTATTATACAGTTTTATAAAAATGTACTTACCAATGCTGGCACCTCCACAGTTGCCATTATTAGAATCCATTGGGAAATCTGGCACGGATTTGTAAAATATGCAAAGAAGTGTTAGTGTTTTTAATATTGAATTATTTCACTACACACACATTACAATGTTTTCTCTTTCTCTAATATTTAGTGTGTGGAAACATAATAACTTTACAAATAAACAGTTTGTAATATTCTAGAGGTCAGTCCAGCAAAGTTGACACAGTGTCTTACCCAAATTTCACCTGAATCAAGCATACCATGTTAAATGCTGAAGCAGACAAAATATCCCATTTCCATTGCTACAGACTGGCAGGTTTCAGACAAGGGCTGACATTTATACCATGAATTTTGATCACCTACAGAAAACACATGTAGTGTTTGCATTTAATTAGATGATGAAGGAGAAATTACTTTTGAGGTTTTCTTTTGGTTACTGAGGAAATCAAATCAACCAACCACAATCATACTGTTGAAGTAAATGCCAAAATAAATGTTTCAGATCTTCCCCTCGGTTTAAAAACACACTGATTATTCTGAAGGACAGATAAGGAACAGAAGTTTAAAAAGGCACTATGCCCAAAGCACTGCTTTCAGACACATTCATAAGTGGAGTGTGTCCCACATTAGTAAAATGCATCATTTCAAACCTATTTATTAAATCACACCATTTAATGGGTTTGTACATATACTTAATCATGAAAAACAAGCATGTTAATGCATATAACCTTGAATGACCTGAGGACAAATAAATGCAAGAGGAACAAGAACTTGGAGAGAAGCAGGATACTTTATTAGAATGGCACATAAAATGGAAAAACAAATGAGCTTTCAAAGAAAAAGCCTTCTGTAATTTTGCACACTTAGCCATTTATATTACTCTTTGAATTCTGGAATCTGGTATCCTACAAACATCTTCCTTAGATTCTTATATAATCACAGAGACAACTGCCTTTAAAATGTAGAACAAATGTAACAAAAGCTCCTCTCTTGCAGCCTGAGCTGTAAAACAGCCCAGGACACTCATGGTACTCAGTATTCATCATGACTTTAGATATGTGGATTCAATTTTACAGGCTGGGATCTTTATTTAATCACAAATCCTGTAAATATCTGTTTACTAGAAAAATAATATTACTTAGCTAACCTTCTAATTTTGTCATCCTTGTTAAAAAAAATAAAATCTCCACCTTAATAAGTACTTATACTAGTCATAGCAACATGAAACTTCTTTTACATAAATGAGGATACAGCTAAATCACAGTCAGGGCAAGAGTAAAACCAAAAAAACAACCCATTCCCTCACATAATAATTAACCTTTAAAAAATTTGAGACTTCAGGAATAATTATTCTAAACAACATAGAGCAAAGGTTATGGAAAATAGCACAGAAAGATTGAATAGATGCTCTTTTATATTCAGTATCCTGTTGCTAATAGAGCATCACATCCATTTTCTTGCAAAGAAAGTTCCAAACTACCTCAGGACCTTAGTTTATAGAAAAACCCAGCATTTTTAGAGCCAATCTCATCTTTGCAATCAGGTACTTCCACAGAACCTCTGAACCCTCGCCATGCTGCCTCATAACAAGTCAAACTATACAAGCTGATTCTTACTTCCATGTTTGATTTTGATTATTCACCTGAATTATTCTCAGTGCAGTAAGAATGCATTCTATATTGTATCAAATGCATCCTGGTATTCCAGGATGTGATGAAAGAGGAATAGAAATGGCTTCCCTCTCGCAAATGGTAAACAAAAGGATAACCACACTTCTCATTCTTCCTCTCCAGGGCCAATCATCTATGGTCTTGTTCATTCAGCCAAGCTGTAGCTTTAAAGCTACAATTCCTTCTGATGTGGTAAAAGCACAGAGAGCACTCAGGTCTGTGGTTTGATAACCCTCCCATCTGCTCCAACTACAGGCGAAATGTCTGCAAAACCCTCCAGCCATCAGCCACAGAGAGGTGGCCATAAAGGCCTCTCAGTGTACCCAGGACTGGCCTCAGATGTTTCACCACTCTGGGCATCCAAAACCTCTGCAGACAAAGCTCTCCAGATTCTCTGCCCCTCTCACTCAGCTGCCTTGGCCACATTCTCAGGTTTTCTTGAAGGCTTTTTGCATAATACCAAGCCAGCTCCTCTGGTTTTCCAGTATTTCAGGGATGGTTTGTTCATACCTCCAAAGCACATGCCCCAGTGCACCAAAATTGGTACTGGGGACAGAAAAAAATCTTCATCACGGAGAAGTATCAGATTAAATGCTTAGCATCTTCCACCCACTGAAGGGAAAAGAAGCCCTGAAGTGCACTGCCCCTACCTAAACCAAGGATGGATCCAAGCAGACACGACTTCATGGTGCTTGAGCAAACCTAGCCCAGTTCACATTGAAATCACCACTCAAACCAGAGCCCAGTAAAGGGTTCACAGGCCCAAGTGGAGTATGACACCCATGGGTACTGGCTGAGGAAGTGTCCTTTGGGCTCACAGCCACACAAGGAGGACCAGCGAGCACTTGACATGGCCAGAGTAAGCCTGCTCCTGCAAACAAGCACGGAACTAACCTGCTTTATGCCAGATGTGCCCATACACTCTTAGCTGCACAACTAATTTTTAACCAAATTACAACATCCAGCCTCAAGGCAGCTCCTAATTCTGCACTGCCAGGTCACCTGTCCTACCCCAAACGAGTAACAGCCAACGAAGCAGCTGTGTGTGCAGCCACAGTAATTCAGACACTGTGTGCAAAGCACCCCTCAATGGCAGTGCCTCCTGTCTCCCTGCCTGCACAAAGGCAGCAGTGTGGCCTCGTGGTCAGAGCGTGGTGTCCATCAGGGAGCAAAGGAGGGGTGAACAGGTAGCCATACATCAGCTCATAGTTCATTTCCTGGCTTGGGCCAGGCAAGCATTGACCTTGCCTTGGGGCTTATCCCTCCCAATGCACTCATGCCTGTTCAAGGATGACTGGTTTCCACAGATGGAGAGGAGCATGGCCTTATGGAGGGGACTGGAGACCTCTGCCAGTGTATGACAGCCCTCAGGAAAGCCTTCTCATTCCTCTGACCCTTTCCCCAGTTAAGCTCATATCCAGTCTGGCCCCTACCAGACAGGAGCTTGGAAAATGGTCCAGGCCAGGCCTGCCAGCAGCTCTCTGTCAGGTCTGAGGTGGGTGTGAGCACCCACCCTCCCCTGCGAAATCCCTGCCCCTAGCAGCCTGATGGACAGAGGCCTCTCACAACCGGGGGATGCACACTGCTGAGACCTTCAGCAGTAGGCAGAGGGAGGGGAAAAACGCTATTTAAAGAACCCCAAACAACTGGCTTTCTTTACTTCCACTTCTCCTCATGGGCAAACCCTCTGCCAAGTTCTGTCTAGGCAAAGCAAGCTTTCTGAAATAAATACCTGTCAGTGATGATTAGCAGGATTGCCAAAGAGGGGAATACTATCCAGAGGTCCAATCCGTAAGTTTCCTATTAAATTTTGTTTAGGAGCAGGGGACAAAATCCAAACTGTTATTTCCAATAAGTCATCTTAATTAGTTGCTATTCAGAGGGATTCTATATTAAAAAAGCCCAAAACTAACAAGGAGAGCTAAATAAAAGCCACTTACACAGTAAGTTTACAAACTAACAATGCCCACAACCACAGATTTGGATGAGAGGTCTGGAAAAGAGAAACAACTTGGTAATACCTAGTTTTGAGCAAACATCTTTCCTCTATCACTGTTTAAATAAATAAAAACATTAAAAGGTAAAGGAAGGCCAAAAGTAACACGATCCTGATTGTCATTTTGATTAAAGAATATGGCCCAGCTATTACTGAAGCCACTCCAGGCACTGTGCTCCAAAGAACTGAACCACAGCCAGTGGAGTGGCTGCTGCTTGGGTACCTTCTTCAGACTGAGATATCTGTCAGCCCCATTAATTAAGAATCCCTTCCACAAGGCATGAACTCATTGCCATTTGCTTCAGCTCTTAGTACAGCGAGGATCTTTGCTAAGTTGGTTGCAAAAACATGCATGGAAAAGTCAAGTGACAGGGAAATTGATTCTAGTTAACATTTAATACAAAGAAGTCAAACTCCAAGTTGTAGATCAGCCAGCTACAAGGCTGTTCCACATAACAAATTATTCCTCATAACAAATCCCACCAGTTTTTGATGACATTTAATGGCCCAGCTATTGACTAAATGCTTAGCCTGTAAAATCCAGGGGACTCAGCATACAAAGGCAGCTGAAACTGTAGTGAGCACCTAACACCATTGGTGGTATCTTCATTACTAAGATTTAAATTCTCCTATTTACTACTCCTGTCCTGTTTCAGGCTTGAAGCTCATAATAATTTTGTTATTTAACTGAGAAATGAGGCTGCTCCCAAGTTTCCAGCAAAGACCTAAACAAATCCCAACTTTATAAAGGATAACCTGGGCACAACTGCTCATCCTCAGCACAGTCTGCTACACTCCCCCAGCACCATCGTGCACACTGAGTGCTCTAAGCAGAGCTAGGCAAACACCGAGTCAAATTTGATCTGGAGCTTGGAAACCACTGTTTTGGAAATTAAGTTAAAAATATATAAGAAACAAGCATGGGAAATGGCTTGTTCACTTGTCTTTTAAACCTGCAATGCCAAATTAAAAAGCTGGGTTATTATGAACTCATCCAGACAGACAGGGAAGTCCTGGGCAACATGGAGGAATCATGGGTTCGCGTATGATTTAAGAAAATAGGTGCCCATCATGTGAATAATCTATAAATGTCTTTAATGCTTAAGAGATGGTGGTTTAAAAAAAAAAATAAATTCTAAGTTCTCCTTAGACATCTTACAATAGTTTGGGTGTTAACTACACACGGTTGATACCTTGTGATGTGGCTTCCCTTTTCTCCAACATCTTATTAACAGGCCAACATGCCTTCAAGCTATATTCTTATCTAAATAAAATATGGTGAGACAACCTGCCTAACAGATCTGTCTTCCAATATGCACAGTACCCATCACACTGCTCTGGTTTTGTTGCTAGTTCCCTCTTCAAAACAGGAGTAAACATTTTACTTGGGACATAAACACTCTGGTAAGCAGTAGCAGCCAAGGACACATGTGGAAGATGCCTTTTTAGTCAGCATCCCAATGCCAACACTGGCCACTTATTACCTGCAAAACTAAAGACAGGTCCTGCCTCTGAAACTCTAGATTTGAGATAATTTTGTCTCTCAGCAGTTCCTGCTGCTTCAAAGACCACATGGTTTGGCAGGGCCCTGAATGAGGGGAGCAAATAATCTGATAGATTAGAGGAAAAATAAGCATATGCACGTGAAGACTGAAATATATGGAGCAAGCAAACAGGACCTCCCAGAGATGTAAGACAGATTGTACTAATGTCTGCAAGCAGAACCACTTTCACCTCCAAAAAGCACAGGACAGGGATGTGGGATAAATGCCATAGGAGACTTCAGACATCAGCATGCACTAATCTGACATCTGCGGTGTTAATGTATTGTCAAGATGCTCTTTCATCTTCCATCCTGGATGATGATTCTTTGGATCCTCCAGAAAAAGCCAAAATATTCAGCATCACACTTGCCTCCAGAACAGCCACACCATGCCTGCAGCATCCCTCTGTTTTCTGTCTGTAAAGGAACCCAGATGTTTCCCAAGGAGAATGAAAAACGGAGAAACATAAACTTCCCATGTGATACTTGTTTTAAGCCAGTCTCTGTAACTTGAGGAATTTAAGACCTCCCAATCAGCGCTCCCACTCAGGTTTTGGAGACCAGCACAAGCCCAGGGGGTGTGCACAGCTATTCCTCTAACTGAGCCCAAAACACAGCACTGTTGTCAGCTTTCTCCATCACAGACACAGCAGCAGCTGCTTCACCCCTTCACCATGTCAGCAGCCTGTGACAGGAGGTGTCCAGATCTTTCTCACCACCTGGGTCAAACGGAAAGAGGTCCTAGAAGATGTCTGTGGTGGACTGTGCCTCAACAGCTGAAAGTGAACTTCTTCTTACTGAGATTTATCACAGATTTTACCAACCACAGTTCCTCCATATTTTGCAACAGTCACAGGCTACTGGGACGCAGGGAATGTAACCGATGGAAACTGGGGTTATGAACTCAGCCCCTGCTCTGATAAGCACAAACACTGACTACATCGTCCTTAAGGCTGCTCCCTTATGGAAGGGACAAGACAAATGTTCTCATGTTCACCAGCAATAATGCAGAAACCTCAAGAGGAAAGAAAACAGTAGAACCTTGTTACAGGTAGCAAAAGAATGAAAGCAAAAACAAGATTTCACTTCTGGAGAATAGAAGAAGCCCCTTCTACAACAGAAAGCCATGAAACAACGAACTATATTTCTGCTTGCTCTATGAGATGCAGTTTACAAACAGCAGAAGGGGCTAGAATGCTTAGGAGATAAATGAAAACAAATAAGAGCAGGTATTCTGCACACTACTCATCAGGCAGTTGGTTATTTGTGTCTTCTACTGAGCTGCAATCCTTTATTTGGAGAACTGGAATTGAAAGTGTTCACCTTACCTCTTCCTAGAACAGGAATCCTTCCCTCTGCTTTCTAAAAGAACAGTTTTATTCCCTCAAGAAGGATTCTTTCAGTCTGGTGCATAATGCATCAGTTTAAAATATTCAGTCCAGAAATGAGAATGTCATCAGGTTCTCATTCACTGAAAGAGAGTTTTCATGGATCTGGCCCTGGAATCCCTCAAAGAGGTTATTGTACTGCTGAGGTCCTCAGAAATAGGTAACTCGGGGGCGATTTCAGCCAAGCTTCCTCCCTCCAGATTTGAATGTGATTGCTTTCAAATCGCTGCAGACCTGCCAAACCTTGCTCATGCTGGAGCCATTTTTAAGGTGGTTTTGAAAGCACCTCAATGCTGCAGAGAAAGGTTGCTTGGTGTTCAAAACCACATCTCCCCAGAACTACCCCAGCAGGACTGCAGCACTCAGCAGCTGATGGCAAAAATAGATGGTTGTGTTCATGGGCTAGGGAAAAAAGTAGGAAAAGGCAAGAGGGAAGCAGTGAGAAGTCAGAAATAGCAGTAATGACGGGAGATACCAGGGTACAGGGGTTTCAAGAGGTGCAGAGGGTAAGAGAATAGAGTCAGAAATGGAGTAGGGTTTGTCTGGCCTGTAAATAAATGGAGATGGAGAGGGCAGCTTACCTGGGAAGGCTGAGCTGGAGAGCACGGTCAGGAAACTGAAGCATGATATTTTGTTAGGAGAAGAAAACAGGAATTACAGCGTTTGGCATTACTGGCAGTGGGATACATAAAGCATTAGGCAGTGGGACAGAAGCACAGTTAAAATACTGTGCTGAGCACAGCATGAACAATCCCCTTTTCATTCCCAGGCCACTGCTGGGGGAGGACGGAGAGGTGAGATCCACTGCCCATCAGCGAGCTGCCATAATGCAGCACTGCAGCTGTGGGCACTGAAGGAGCCAGGCAGCAGCACAACAAGCTCGTGGGTTGCATGGGTGCTGCCCTGCCCTGACCCCTCTGCCCTGCTGTCTCACTCCAGTACTGCTCTCCAACTCCTCTAAAGGAGAGGTCTGGCAGAGCCACCAGCACTGCAACTTTGCATCAAAGAAAATGGTAGCCTGGTTCCACCAGCAGCAAATGCTTTCCTGAAAATATACAGGAACAGTAGTCACTTTGTAAAAGGTCAGAGCACACTCTTGACAACCACTCACTAGCTTGCTGTAATTTCCTGTTCAATAGTTCCTTGTATTCAATATTTCTGTGGTGCTCAGCTCACCACATTGGAGTGGTGTCCTGCCAACTCCTGCAGCCCAAAGGCAGCTGTGCAAGAGCAGGATCCCTGAGCCACAGCAGGTTTGTAGCACGATGCTGGCCTGAGCAGTCAGCACTCCTCACCAACCGTGTACAGATGCTCCTGCCTCCGACAGGACTGCTGGATGGCAGCCAGACACCCAGCACCAGCCATCCTGTGGGATCACAGGGAGCTCAGCCGGTGAAACAGGATGCAATGAGAAAGCTGAGGGGCTCCAACAGCCCCTCTGAGGCCACAGTGGTCAGACACCCACCAGGGCTGCACGGGAGTTGACTCAGGTGCATGAGGCAGCTTTTGGCACGCTTCAGGGATGTTGGGAACAAAACACAATGGAAGGCTGCACTTTGCTACGCTCCTCAGCTGGCTGTAATTCTAGAGCCCAGGGACCTGCTGGGGAACCTGTGCTGTAACCCGTACCTTCAGTGCAGACCACTGAGATGAGCACTCCCCTTCAGGTGTACGTGTGCCACCACTGGCATAGGAAATGGGTGAGGAGACCCCGGCCCCCCAGCTCCCGCCTGGGCCTTCTCTGGGCACACATCCTTCCCCACAGTCTGTGGAGTGGTGGCCTTGTGTGGTAGGGGAGCAACCTGCTTTGGGAGGCAGCGGCTGAAGACGAGCAGAGAGGAGCGGGGGGG
>VZUA01040875.1:606-14916 GCA_013401035.1 Horornis vulcanius
ATGGAATTTCCAAAAGGGGTTTCCAAAAGAAACCCCCCTGAAAGTGAACTTTCTTGGGCGTAGTGGTGAGTGTGCAGCATTCCTTGTGTCAAGAGCACCTGCACAAAAAGCAGGGAGAAAGCCTGAGTGCATGTAAAAATATCCAGTGTGCTTTTGGTCTAGACAAATTAAACCTAAAAGTATAACTAAAATTGCATGTGGAATTATCAGAATACATATATATAAAACTTCTGATGAAATCACCACATTGAAAATTTTGAGGTGCAGGAATATTTGAAAAAGAAAATAGGGAAGCTGAAGATGATTAATTCCTGTAATTTATTTTCTTTTTTTGCAAAAAGAAAAAAAAAAGGAAAAAAAAAAAAAAAAAGGATGGGATGGTTTACTGGGTGTATAAGTACCTTCAAAACAATTTTTGCCAATGTCTTTCCACATTTTTGTCAGCAAAAAAATCCCAATCTTTCTCTGTCTTGATGGTCTTCCACAAATGCATGTTAGGCATTTTGAGTGGCACCTGTTATAGGATCAAGCTGGAGATTTAATAAAACTTTATTTTTGATTAATGTTCTTTTCCCTTTTTCAGATTAATCCTTAACTACTTAATATTCAGTGCTTGCTGCCAGCACTGAAGAGACACATCTTATTTAAGAAATGAGACCAGTTAAGTTATGTGAATGAGGAATGTCTAGAAATAGCAATCACTGGTCTGAGTAAGAAATCCATTGCACAGCCATACATGAATTCGTTATCCAGTGGTTTTTGAACTGAGATGGAGATGCAGATGGAGAGCTTTCAGAAGGGAGAAGAGTATTATTACATGGGACTACAGGGGTCATGACAAGGAAA
This sequence comes from Horornis vulcanius, assembly GCA_013401035.1. Lineage (NCBI taxonomy): Eukaryota > Metazoa > Chordata > Aves > Passeriformes > Scotocercidae > Horornis > Horornis vulcanius. Next base: position 1,453 of record VZUA01040875.1, read on the forward strand.
TTGTTCTTCTGGAATGTACTTGACTGTACTCCCGCTTCCCAAATAAGATTTACAGCCACTATAATCTGTTATATCTACATGTGTAAGTGATAGATTTTTCAGGTCAAAAAACAATTGTAACATTTGGTTTCCTACATAAGAGGGGCTGCACATAACTTTTCACATTGTTATTCTGCACAAAGCCTATGAATTGAGCCAAAGCTTTAAAAAAAATAAATGCAATTTTAAAGATCGTAATTGAGAAAGTTAACATTAATTTTGTGATTTTTATAATTTAGTCTGTATTAAATAATTTAACTTCATAATGTAAAAAAATGTTATTGTTATTTGAAGTCTGCAATGCACTCAAAATACCAGTGTCTTGCTTGTCTGATAAAATGGATTTTTCACAAAAAATGTGCTCACTGGCATTAACTATCCAACAGTTCTCCACTGTCTGTACCCTGTATTAATGATGCCAATTCCAGGCATGGATTTCTGGTATTGACATGATTGCTACTTTTTCTTCTGTTCCTCTGGAGCTTCTTCCTTACTCCTAAATCTACTCAAAATGTGCATTATTATAGTTCCTGGTCTCTTTTAGCACCAAAACTGCTCCTCTCCAGTGACAAAATATTTAACAGCAAAGTGTGGTCTTTTTAAATGTAGGTTTTTGTACCTGCTGAAACCAGGAGTCATTAATTTGCCTGAAGCATGTAAGTATCACTGATATACATTTGCTATTTCTTCCTTTTCTGCATGTCTGGAGGGTAAATAAACACCTTTCCAGCAAAGCAGCCTTAGTGCTTTGGGTTTTTTTCTTTTCCATTGTTTATACAGAAGTAAAGTTCCCATTGACTATGATCCTGTTGACAGTGTAGCTTCATTGATAACCAATAGTTTGCTTTATCGACTGCCAGACAAACTAATTAAATCAGAAGAATGGTCCTGGTCAGCTGATTTAAAAACAGTAAGGCTCATCCTGATCAAGTGCATTTTGTAGCCATTTTGCTAACCTGCCAAAAGTAAGAGTATAGAAACAAGCTGCTGCAAAGTAGACTGCAGTGCAAACTTGCAGAAAATCAACCCTCTGCAGTAAGTCTGCCTATTCTCCCTCTTGGTATCCTTGGAATCTTTATTGGCTTGTGTTTGTTACTGGGTAACAGCAGTGCCTCTGAGCAGCAGGACAAATGTTTTTTTTATAGACAGCCACTCCTTTGGGCTTCCAGGATGTTTTGTTGCAGGCACTCCACTATTTTGGGCAGCCACCCGAAGCAAAAGACAACACAGATGCCAAGCCAAGGGTGCTCAGGGAGGGACAGAAGTGGAGAATAAGCTTCCTGGAAGCAGGAATGGCTTGTCATTGAAGGGGATTGAAGGAAGGGATGTGGTAGCGAGACACAGGGAGAAAGTTCAACAGAGGAGGAGTTTGGCACTTAGAAATCTGACTGGTGGGAGCAAGGCTCTTGGAGAGATGAAAAGATCCCACTGTCTTCCTGTCAAGGCAAAAATAGCAAGGAAAGCTCCAGCAATGGAAGCTTGCACTTGGGAAACAAGTCACTGAATTGTGGAAGAAAAATTGTCCTTTATTCTCTCTGGCAACATCTGTGGATATTTTAGGACCTCTGTTAAACCCGTGGAAAGATGTCCCAGTTTTCTGGTATGTGTTTTAATTCCCCAGCGCTTTGATGTGTGAAGTGTCTCCCCCTATTACATAGCAGGTTTGCTGCTGTTCTCCCTCTTCCTTTCCTGCTCTGATTCCCTGCGCCTGGATTGCCCTTCCCAGTCCCACTTCAGTGACAGAGCAGCCAGGGCTGCACCCATTGCTTGGCACTCACTGAGCACTAGGATGAAATATCATTAACCTAGAAAAACTATGGGTGCTACTGTGTTAAACACATTTTTGCTTTTCTAAGGGTGTGCAGGGAGCGGAATAAATAAAATATGAGTGTGCATGCAGGGAGGGAAGAGGAACAGTGGCCGGGGAAGGGGATGGAGAAGAAGAAAGCACAGAGATCTAAGTGCAGTGTCCCAGCTGCAGGGAGAGGTGGGGCCTGACAGGACCAGCTGATGCTCTGCCAGGGCCTAAGGCAGCTGCACCCAAAGTGGTTGTGGTCCTTCCTTCTCTCCCCAAACCTCTCCTGGAAGTCGCCCTGTGTTCCTTCAGGATGTTTGATAATGTTGCCATGGCAGAAAAGGTGAATCATCACACATCTGAAGGGAGGGAAGGATTAAGTAATCTTCTCACAAACAGATGGAAACCAAAGCCCTTACCCTTGTGGAGGGCTTGTGTCTGTACCCCCAGAATATGACTGACAGTTCTGCTATTCTACTACTTCAGATCTTATATAGTTAACCAAAGGTGTTACTAAATCACATAGTAATGTTTGCACTGGGACTATCCAATGTCTAGGCACTGAATAATCAAACTCAGCATAGAACTCAAACTGTCAGCATCTCTGGAAATGTGATTTATTTACATTAGTACTGAGTCAGGTAAAATGTTTCTGTTCATGCCATCCAAAACAGAACAGAGAAATTCCCATCTTTTGAAGTTGTTTTCAGCTAGTGAGATGTATGTTTAAGAAACAAACACTGGATCACGTCTGTTTGTTCAGACGAGATCTGTATTTTTGCCCACAAGTCAAGTTACACATTCTGCAGAAGCTCGTGTGGCCATCAGAGAAGCTCAGGGGCAGCACATATGTACCTATCAGCTAAAGTTAGCCTTTGTTCCCAGGCTATGCGGGAAATGTGGTAAGAGCAGGATTTTTTTCAGCACTGTTTATTTTTCCTCCATGTTCACAAATGCATTGACTCTGCACTGGGAACCCCTCAGTGACCACAGCCGTCCTGCAATATTTTTCCTCCTTCCATTTTCTTGAAGTCATTCTGCTGGACACCCACCAGATTTATTGCAAAATGAGGGTGTATAAAGAAATATTCACCTGGCCAGATCTGTCCCTTCTCTCCCTCCACACACTGTCCTAACTAAGGCTGCATTGCACTTACATTCTACCTTTGATCTCACAATGCTTACAGTACTCAAAGTTTGACTTTCAGGTGAACATGAAATGTGCAACACCCTTGAAAAAGTGAACAAGATTTGTTACAGCTTTTGCCATCAGGTGGCTTCTGCCTGCTGCCTGTTTGGTGAGGTTGGCAAACACTTAGTGAATAGGGTGTAGCTGAGCTGTGCACATTTGTGAAGAGTAATCATACCTCTAGGACAAGTTGTGTTTTACAAAAGCCTTGAAGGTTGCGTGGAGTGAAAGATGGGCTAAAGTGTTCACACCGTGGATTGTGTGGAGTCTTACTAAAAATAAGTCTTTGTGCTGCAGAGATGCAGAAGTGAGTGTGCACTCTGCAGTACAGTTATCCTCATCAGCCTGCACTTAACAAACAAATGAACATTTCACTTTTATTTATTCTGAGGTTAAGGGTGAGGGGTTTCAGTGGGCTCTTACACAAAGTATTCATTTGAATGCTTTCTAGTTTGGTGCTTCTGCTGCTGCTCACCCAGCTCTCCTCTGGCTCAAGGCCCTACTTGCTTAGCCGGGTTCCAGCTCCTCTTCAGGCTTAGCCAGTTCTGCTTTGCAGGCGCAGCCTTCTCTGGGGGATCACGGAGGCAATCCACTCACCAGTGCCCCGCTTGGCCTCTTCCCACGTGTAGCGGGGCACGTAGCCAAAATCCTGCTGTGCTTTTCTGTAAGAAAAAGTGAAGGGGGTGTTCAGCAGCGTGACCAGGTGCCGGTTGGTGGAGGGGATGTACCTGACAAAGGGCCGCAGCAGGAAGCTGGCGATCTCCAGCAGCAGAGAGAAGTAGTAGAGCACTGTCAGAGGCATGGGGAGCCGGGGCTCAATTCCAAACCCCAGCTCCTTGGTCAGCTCGTAGTTGAGATCAGCGTAGCTCATGTGGGGAGTGTCATCTGAGATGTAGTAGAACTTGCCCCTGACGTGCTTGGCTTTCTGCGGGGCTCGGAGGGCTTTGGCTGCCTGCAGGTGTGCCCAGGCGATGTTGCCCACGTACACAGGGTTCACCAGAGCCTCCTTCCTGGAGAAGCGCAGGTAGATGTTCTTGTTCAGCAGGCACTTATCCAGATGGCCTTGGAGGAACGGGCAGCCTTCCCCAAAAATGTACATGGATCTCAGGGCACAGGTCATCAGCGTGCCGCCATCCTTCAGCACCTGGCCATCTGCTTTCAGCACAGAATCCTCTGCCAGTCTCTTGCTTTGGGCGTAAGGAAATTTGGACGTGCTCTCATAAGCTGTATCTTCATCACCATTGAAAATGGGGTCACCTTTGCAGTTTGGGCCCGTCACCTCTATGGTGCTGGTGTATATGAAGTGCTGGACGTTGCAGCGGACACACGCCTCCAGCAGCAGCTGAGTACCTTCAGAAAACAAAGGTGAAAGGCAGTCTAGGGACCCCTAACCCGGAAAAAGTGGGGGTTTCACATCAGAAACAGCATCTCTGGCCTGAGCTTAGCCAGGTCTCCCTCCCTGCAGCTGGAAGAATCCTGTCCTGAACAAGGCAGTATATTCAATGACGCTGAAACTGCTCTGTATTTAAGTAGTCTCAGTGCAACTTCTGGAGCTAAACAAGGGTGAATATTTGGTCCTAATTGCATGTTGTGTGGGTATGTTTATGCCAAGAATTAAATTTTTGCCCTTCCCTAACTTAGCATGGGTAGTGACCACAGATTCAGGGACTTGTGCCTCTTGGTTGGATGGAGGTGGCTTAAGGCAGAGAACCTTCAGAAGCTGCCCCTCTCCTTAGGTATCCTCCCTGCTCTATGGTGAAGGCCATGTTTTTCAGGCTTGAGTATGCTCTTGGGTGGTTTGCTAAGAAGGGACAGAATTAGTATGGGACCTGAAGGTTTGCTCCCAAATCAGTGCAGTCACACCACTGCAAATCTATCCAGTATTTGACTGACTAAAGAGAAGGGCTTGAAAAGAAACATGGTGAAGCAAAGCACTATAACAGGAAGTCAAAGATCATAAAGTGCAATGAGAAAAGAGAGGCTTGTGTATATATGCCTCCTTTTCTGGCACATTCTGGCTTTTCCTTGCAGTACTACAGGGCTTGTTACATTTAAAACCCTTTAATGCTTTCATCCGGGGCAGCAGAGGTCAGCAGTTCAAAGTTTTTTAAATAGCCAAGAAGGTTAAACAAGGAAAGCACACTGAAGGGGGAAATAAATACTTTAACAAGTTGTGTTGTTATAGTTGAAATTAGAATCTGCTTTTTCTGCCCAGATTTGAGGCAAAAATCGCCTCATTTTTTGTGCATGGTGTAATGAGAGAAATTAAGTGTAAAAAGGCCAGTGACTTTGGAAGAGAAGACACAGCTCAAAGACATTTGGAAACATCTTTGTCAAAGGAACATTAAACTAAAATGACTCATATGACATCAGAAGAGTGTGGCCTGAAATCCTGGGGATAAAATCAAACACCAGCAGTGAGGCACATAAAAGATCTTCCAAGTCTGCCCAGTCTGCTACAGCAATGACTGAAGGTAGCACAATGCAGACCAGACTAGTGTGACAGCAACAAATGTAATGAATTAAAGAGGTTCAGAAGAGCCAGGAATATTGGCAGAAAAATATGGACTCTTTAATGAGTGAAAAATAGGAAGAATTATTGAACTGAATATTGTTAGGGCACCAATATTCTTCTTTTCAAGCTTGAACAAGAAAAAGAAAGAAATTGAAATGAATGGAAAACAAATCTGGATGAATCTTTCAGAAAAATTAAGGAAGTACACTGAAAAAGAGTTACACAGACAGGAATAAATTGATGGGAAAAAAGAGTTCATGCAAGTCACCCTGTTTAGATGACATACAAGCCAGGGTCATATAGAAAAAGAATTATTTTATTATATTATTTTTAAAATAATAGCTTAATTCCTGCTGACAATACTGTTTAGAAAATGAGGGAAAGTAATCAAATGCAGAAGGTCTTGATGAAATCAAGTGAGATAGAAAGTTTTAGAAAAAAGGAAACATAAAATTGTCTTGACAGTTGGTATCTGTTCAGGATGAATTTCACATAAATAAAATTTATTTTATTTGGTTCATTTGCAAATCAGAATTGTATGTAAAAATTTAAAGATTCCTACAGTAATGAGAATCTAAATATCTTTCATATAGCACGTAATAATGTAAATTATTACTGTATTACATGCTTTATTCACTGAGTGGGTCCCCATGGTTGGCTTGCCCTTCTGGCTGAGGATCTGGTTCACAGAAGATATTTTGTTTAGATTATAATTAATTATTTTCTCAATTCCTTTCCTTTTAAACATTTGCTTCCCTTGCTTCCTAAAAAGATATTTTTGCTCTGAGATATTGTGTGGCAATGGAGGAAAGTCCTGCATCAAGACAAGTTTAACTTGTTCACTTCTGTCCTGGTTCGTGAACTTACACATCCAATTCTTGAAATGTTTATGTTACGCAAGTTCTATTTTCTTGGAGAGACAAAAGTTTCATCCTGAAAGCCTATGAAGTACATAGCACTGCCCTGGCTGGTCAGAAAACCAGAAGAGCATCAGCATGGAAATGGAAGGAAACAGGGAAGAGAGGACAGCAGTATTCACTGACTGTCCTCACGGCCAGCTGGCCCTGGGAGCAGGACTGTGGATGGTGTTTCATTCCAGCAAATGTTGTCAGCTAATCCTCACTGGCCCAGTGGGCTTTTTGCACCCATAGGGAGACACTGTTGGCAGGGGAGTGAGTACTGAGGAGTCAGAGCTAAAGAACATTCTGGGTTTGGGACATTTTAATAGTAGATTGACTTTTTCTTTTTTGATTTTTTTGTTGTTGTTGTTGTTGTTGTTTTTTGTAATTGTAGTTTTTTATTTTCCCCATGGAAAAATGTATTTAAGCAGCACATTCTGCTGTGAAAAAACAGACTGTGGTGGGAGTACAGTCATAAAGGCAGAGCTTTACAAATTCTCTTTCTGAACTACCAACCATGTATATTTTCATATTACCCAATGCACAGGTTTCCAGGAACTTGCCTTTCTGCTCTTCCCTCCTGACAGGGGCCTAAGAGGCTACCCACTGGGCTCTCTGTTTCAATCACTGACAATTTGTGGCTTTGATTGAACAGAAATGAAAGGGTCTGGAAGCTAATGGTACAGGCAATGAGCCACGCTCAAACAGCTAAAATGCAATCCCACTGTTCTTAAGGTACATGTGAGAAACAACTCGACTGCCAAGAATTCTCTCTTCCTCTGAACACTGGTGAGCAGCCAATATTTGTGAAATGTGTGATGCCTGTACAGGTATGTTCCTTATTTTTCTGTGAAGAAACCCTGTGTCTGTGGCAGAGAGGAACAAAGAACTGGGAAAGCTGTTCATGTAAAAAAAGAACATCTTCCCCAAATCTCCCCCAAGCTGTTGAAGCAACACAGCCAGAGAGGCCAGTGTGCATGCAGGCTAGGCAGTAGCAGCTCTCTGAATGGCACTGAGGGTTTTGGCATCACAGACAGGAGGTGAAACTGTTCTTTTAGGAAATACATTTAAACTTCCTGGTAGGTGGTGCTACATGGGCCATTCCTAAGTGTAAACCTTCTCCCTTCATCTGATCTTTCATAAAGAATGGGGTTCTTTAGTGGAAGGGGAAATCCCATCACTGAGTCACTGAAACCCCTCCTTCCCTCCCATAGCTCTGAGTTTGTTGGGGAATTTTAAATTATAAACTCAAGGTGGGAGAGCACTTGTTCCTCTCAACTGCCTTCTTGCACACACAGACTTAATGGCAAAGGAAGGAAAAGGAGAAAAAGAGGAAGAAAAAGAATAGCAGAGAGCTGCAGGCTCTGGGATATTAACATTTCTGTAACTGCAGCAAAAGTCTGCACTATCTGTAAAATTTGAAAAATGTACACAGGCAGGGATGCCATGTGGGGTGGGAGAATAAGAGCCAATTTCTGAGGCGAGCATTGGGATTTCAGAGGGGAAAGTTCCACTCAGCGTGGGTTTATGATTATCACCAGTGAAGGCAGAGCCTGTGCAGATCTCAGCATGGGCAAATGTAAGTGTTGACAAGAATGAGTGATCCTGCACTGCCCTGAAGTGGAAGACTGGGTGTGGAGAGGCCCAGAGCTTTTTGGAGCTGCACAGACACGGGATTTGCACCCCTAGGTAGGTTAGTACAAGGTGCAGAACAACCCAGCTAACCTGGCTCAAAGCAAACAGGGGTCAGGTGCTCCCTTGCCTGAGCAGATGGTTATCAGGACATAGATGTGGGTTTGAGAAAGGTGCTTCCCCTGCTCACCTGTCACATTGACTTCCCAGAGCAGCTTCTTCTCGATGAGGCCCAGGGTGTCAATGAGGGAAGCCGTGTGGATGACGAGGGAGACGCCCTGGCAGGCGCGGTGCAGGAATGTCACATCTCGGATGTCCCCTTCCAGGATTTTCACCTCAGTCTTACCCTTGAACTCTGCAGGGACAGCAGAAAACAGAGCACAAGACCTTGCAGGCAGCCTAAGAGGAGCACTGGAAGGAGTGGTGGAGGGCTGACCCTGCCTGGCAGGTGCTGCCTGTCCAGGAACACCAGGAATATTTTAAGGCTGTGAAACAGAAGGCATTTTCCCCAGGTCTCTAGTGTCAAATGCTAACTACAGTGCTATAGAGGTTTATTTTGCATCACCTACCACAGATCTGGAGCCAACATTCAACATGTTTCTTTCTATTCTATTTTTCAAAGAGAAATCTTTTCCACTGCTAGCATTGACTGGATCATCCTGGACTCCCTGGAGTTGTGACTGTGTTAAAGTTCACAGAGGAGTATCTTCAGCTGTGCCTGTTCTGGTGACTGGCTGGCCATAGATGTGTTAACCCAAGAGTACTGAACAGGCACTGAATGCTCCTATCTTCAAGCTGATGAATGATCTCTCTCCACCCAGGGCATGTGAGCACAGGGATGTGTTCATACCTACTTTCTGTCCCTTTACCTTGCCTGTACTGCAGCTCTTCTAATAAATTACGTACAATTCTGACATCTTTATCTTGTACCTTGGCCAGGGCTTGGACTGCCTCTTCCAACTCCAGCTCTGGCTCCATTTCAGTGTCTGTGCTGTGGGGTCATTTTTAGCCTGCACATCTTTCTGGTTCATATCTGAACTCTCAAGACTGTTCCCCTGAGCTACCTCAGCCTCACTTGATTAAATCCTGCTTTTTAGGCTCTCTCCCTCCACAGCAGCTGCAGTGTGTGACCCCAGAGGAGCTCTAGGTCTCAAACCCACCCTTCCCTAAGCTGTGCTGGGCACAAAGATCCTTTCTGCAGCCCAGAGCTACACAAACATGAGCCAGCACCAGATGATCACTTGGAAAAATGTACAGTCCAAGGCAATGCTGCTCTCCAGGGAAATCAGCTGGCCTGGCTGCAGCAATGCCAGAGGAAAGGAGGGGACTTTCCCAGCACGACCCACGGCTTGTAAGGAGGTGGTGCCATTGCAGCAAGTCCTCTGGGAGCCTCTGCTGTGGCTGCACTAGATGGCTCCCCAGGCACAGCTACTGGGCAGGGACTCTGCAGCACGGGCAGAGCCTCTGTCTTCTTCCAGCATAATCAAATGTCCCTTTTGGATAAGAGAAGAACCTGATTAATTTGTACAGCTTTTTGCTTCAGCCGTGACTGAAATCTCGTGTATCCTAGTGCTTTGTCACCAGCTCCACAGCAGGCAGCATTTCATTCCATGTCTTTAATATGAAACACAGAGAGAGACAGCTGTTGGATCTGGAACTGAGTGGGAATGTATTTTAAAATGGTTTTATCTCATTTTCTCTATAGCATGCTAAGAATGTAACCCTGTATCAATTTAACAATTTTTCTGATGGCTTAAGGGGCTTTTTTTTTTCCCACCACAGACAGTTGGTCTGAGATTTAACATTTGTGAAACATTTACAAAACTGTTACTAAATCTAGAGTTGCTGCCCTCCCAGCACAGTCATTGCCACGTGCTCTCTTCTGCTCCTTTATTTTACAGACTGCATTCATTTCCTAGGACTCCATCTCCAGAAGCTTCACTCTGACCTCTGCTTGCACAGATGCAAAAGTGTCAGACTAGGGCTGGGCTTTTTGTTAAGCACCTGGTAGTTAGATTTGCTCTAATAAATATTAGTCTTTGTAGTGCCCTTAGGTTGATGTTCTCTGTGAATAAGGCTTTGTGGGATTGTAATAATCCCAAGAACACACAGAAAAAGTTTTCACAACATAAATTCTGACATGTGACCCCTTCAAAGTTATCACAGAAGAGGTTAGAAAAATGGAAGATTTACACCTGCAAATCAAAGCTTTCAGGAAAAATACAGAAGAAGCCTGTCCCTTTTAAAGCTGATCACAAGAAATCTGCTGTCCAGGTGCTTTGTGTCTTGTTTGGGCTGGCAATTTGTGTGTGTGTGTGATATGAGTCAGGAAATCTGCTCCTCTATTCCATTTTAGCCAGCAGAAGTTGCCATGGTAAGTACAATATGGGCCTTGCTCACTTTAGCAGCATCAGATGCATGTCAGGACTCAGCAGATTGATCTTGTTTAGCTCTGGGTGAAGAGAAAACTACAGATGAGCTTGGAAGAAAAGAGAGGAAAGAAATGACAGACAGACAGGGGTTTCAGTGTGAGATGGCCAGCAGAGAGAAACTTGATTTCCACCTACACAAACCATTGCCCAGGCATCAAAAGAACTTATGTGGGTAGGTCAGAGGAGCAGGAACAGAAAAAATTCAAGTCAGCTCTCCATTTTTGCATAAAGGGATTATGACAAAGTACCTACTTGCTGGGAAAGCTTGTTCTTCTTCACCAGTGGTTTCTGTGTCCTCTGAGTTGTAAGTAAATTCCCTTCTTGCTATGGGGTAGTTTTTGCTTGAAAATGCAACGATTTCTCAATAAAATTCAGTGCCCCACTGTGAGCAGTTTTTGACTCAGCAGTACAGTCAGACTATTTGCTCTAAACTTGAGAACAACATAGGAGTTTTCATTTCTCCAGAAGTGCCAATACAATAATGAACAACAACAAAAAAGAACTGTGTAAGCAGAAGCACAGGAAAAGCAGAAAGATAAATCCGACATGGAGATGGGAGGTAAGAAACCCAGGGCACCACAGTTCAACATGACATCCATTCTCAACCACAAAACATAACTGGGCAGACTCCAGCTCACAGCACTCGACATCGACCGGATCATCCTGAACTCCCTGGAGCTGTGGAAGACCACAAATGCCTATGCAGACTGGGTGTGATGGTCAGGCTCTCAGCAGGAAAGTTGTCTGGACAAAAGAGGAGTGCCCCTGAGTGCCTTCTGGCACAAAGACCTGTGACTTGCACATGTTTTTCTGTCTTATTACCCACAGCCCTGACCCTGCAAAGATATTGCAAGTGCAAGGTGCTCAAGAGATTGGTGAGGAAAAAACCCACTCAGCTCTGCTTCTGGCTGTTCCAGAAATCCAGATAATATCTGCTAGCAAGTAAAAGTCCCTGTAGTAAAAATAATGCAGGTCAGAACACGCCAGCCCCACCCACAGGAATAACAGCCCCACACTTGGAATAGGAGTCACTGTGATAGAGAAGGGCTGGAAAGGGAATGGCAAGGAAATATTTTGGGTAGTCCTGAGCACAGGGACTGGCAGGACTCTGGAAGAAATGTAGCCACAAGGGCTGATACTGACAGAGGAGCTGCCAGTCAAAGTGCAGGGGTTCAAACCTGTTTAAATGAATCTGGAATGTCAGCCTATGGGCCCCCCTACCTGTTTATGGGGTAGAAAAGGCTTTGGTAACTGTTTCTTCTCTACCTCCGGTGCTGCTCAGATAGGCAGAAGGAATGTTAATAGAATAGGAGAGGAGTGTGTGGGCAGTGCTCCGTGGAGGAAGAAGGGAGGGTAAGGAAGGAGGGCATAGAGCTTGCCTATTACCAAAAAAATAACACATCAAAACATTTGCTGCAGCTCAGCCAAGACTGTGCCCACACAAACAATTGTTTTCACTCCCCAGGATGCTCCATTATCCCCACAAAGCTCTCCTGGCCCAAAGCAGTGTAGATGCCTCTGCGCTGCTGTATCAGTGCTAAACCACACTCCTGCTGCTTCAGCCTCTACTGCAGCTGCAGGTTTTGGGTTTGTTTCTGTGGAAACATTCTGGAAAACAGAGCAAGAAGGGCTGCTGCAAGGCTTAGGGGCATTTAGAAATCATCAGTGAAATGCTGAGCCAGATTTAAAGGAGAAGTTTGACTTGTGTAAAATCATGGTAAAGGCTTGTGCAATTTGTACCAGGTTTATTGTGTGCTGTTGCTATTCCTTAATGACACTTTAATGCTCTATGAAGTGATTGAGGCTGTTCAGCAAATCATATGGAGATATTCCTTAAGGGTTCTCATATAGTTTTCTGCATAGAGGAAGGGGAGTCTTGCAGTGAAGATGTGATGGAGGAAGTTATTTTGAAGTAAATATAATGTAAGGACTTAAAAACCTGACTGAATTTAGGCCCCCTATGTGCCTTTTTATAGATGTGCTCAGTATCTCAATAAATAGGACATTTTAAATAAGACACTCTGAGCTGCTTTCCCTGCCCTAGACTGTTTCTGACACTGGGCACATCACTCTCTTGTGCTGTCTCCAATCCATTCAAGAAGCCAGAGTTCTGCCTTGCAATTTCCAAATGGGTTCTGTCTCTTCTGTTTAGCATTTGCTTAAACAGGCAACTGCAATAATACTATTGAAAAAAGCAGTTTTAAAAATACTTCACCACAGCTCTCAGCCAGAGGATCACTATTGATCAAATTAATCACAGGTTGAAGAAAACCATTAGAATTTGCACCCAGAACTTTGTCACTGCCTTCGCTGTCTGGCACACCAGAGCCCAGCACGGCATGCTTTGGATATCTCTGCCCACCCATCCAGTACAGCAATGCTTGAATTTTCCTTTCCCCCAAGAAGTGTGAGATTTTTCCACGAATTTTGCTCTGTGGGTTTTGTTGTAAGAGAAGTCAGGTTGAAGACGGCCGGTTTACTGCACAAACAGTATAGAGAAGCCTCAGGGCCTGACAAAAACCCCTCCTGTTTTCACATTTTACATCTGATTTCTGTGCTGGAGAGAGAGGGAGGGATAAAGCAAGGCTTCCTTGAGATAAAACCTCTGTCTGCAAAGCTGGTTCAGATGAGAGGTAAAGGCTTCCAAGCTACCCACGAAGGCCGGCAACACCTACGGCTGCAGCACACAGTCCCCATGAGAGGGCACTTACTTTCAAATCTCCCGAGTGCTTCGTGGCTGAAGGCTCTGTCCAGCAGCCGGATCTCAGCCAGCGCCTCCTCTTCCTCCAGCAGCAGGCGCACAATCCTCTGGCCCAGAAATCCTCCTGCTCCCGTCACCAGGCAGCTCACCCCAGCCAGGGACATCGCTCTGGGTCGCTCCTCGGGCTGAACTCGCTGTCTCTTGAGCTCGGTTCTCCTCCTGCCTGAGGGAAAGAATGTACGACATCAGCTTCAGGAGGCTC